>JAQQZZ010074842.1:0-38459 GCA_030265115.1 Mopalia vespertina
GTACTCTAATTAATGTATCCTCATTAATGTACTCCCGATACTGTACTCTAATTAATGTATCCTTATTAATGTACTCCAGATACTGTACTCTAATTAATGTATCCTCGTTAATGTACTCCCGATACTGTACTCTAATTAATGTATCCTCATTAATGTACTCCAGATACTGTACTCTAATTAATGTATCCTCATTAATGTACTCCCGATACTGTACTCTAATTAATGTATCCTTATTAATGTACTCCTAATACTGTACTCTAATCAATGTATTTTTATTAATGTACTCCCGATAGTGTACTCTAATGAATGAATCATCATTGACGTACTCTACTTACCGAATCACCATTGGCGTACTCCCGATACTGTACTATAGTTACTGTATCATCATTAATGTACTCCCGATACTGTACTAATGTATCCTCATTAATGTACTCCCGATACTGTACTCTAATTAATGTATCCTCATTAGTGTACTCCCGATACTGTACCGTACTCTAATTAATGTAGCCCCATCAATGTACTCCCGATACTGTACTCTTATTACTGTATCATCATTGACGTACTCCTGATACTGTACTCTAATAAATGAATCTTCATTAATGTTCTCCCGATACAGTAATGTACTCTCGCTTATTATGTAGTCTCATTAATGTTATCCTATAAATATAGACGATTAACGTACTAATTCAACTGTACTGTGATTGATCTATAATCAATAATGTTTTCCATTATACCGTATTAAGTCAAATGTCCATTCATCAATGGATGTATCCTGACATTAATGTGTTCTTGTTAATGTATGTCATAAATCTACATCTAGACTTATTAAATTAATATAGTTGACGTTCTCCCACGAAAGTAATTAGTTTATGTACTCTCAGTATATTATATGTACTCTTATTCTACAAGTAAATATATTTGGCTATATTATTTTGAATTTATGTGCTCGGTTTATTATCTGTAACCTTAAGTTGTATCTCTTTTGAACTTAAATATACAAACATAAATTTCTGCATATGCAAACCGAAAGGAGCTGCGGAAAAGGCGGAAGGCTAAGTGTAAAATTGCCTGCCCCCCCCCCCCCCCTCCCCCTCTCTTTCCCTCCCCCGATGTGAAGTAAGTTAGAGAGAGACGTGGACTATCTGCTATCCCCATCCAGCCATTTTGTTGAAAGACGATGTTGAAACTATATTCTAAACGTTTTGCACTAACATACTGTAGCCTATTTCATTTCATTTATTCACCAGATTTGTCTTAAATATAAACATAGAAGAAAAGCACATTCATAAAAATATACAAACATAGAAATATATTAGACAATACTTTGAATAGTGTCAAAAGCACTTACTGGCGGGATGAAAACCCCAGAGAGCTTGTTATATCCCATTTAATAGATAATTATATATACATGATAACACTGGACCACTTTCCTAAATTAGCGATTATTGATGTTTATTAGAATCCAATGTAATATAATTACATGTGCAGTAGTTGCTATAAATGGACAAGGGCAAGAGTGCTGTTTGGCACATTTAGATCTGCACGATCGTCTTCCTGTATTTTCAGAATATAAAGCTGTTCAAGATTGGTAATTAACTTTAGCACTCGGGACTGCACGAAAAACTGTTTTCAACCGGGGCATAACCATTCGCTCTACCTATAGTGCCAACACAAGAGACACAACTCGGCTACATCAAACAAGTTACGTACGATTCCGACAGAGCAAAAATTTTGGATTACCGTTGTTTTAAAACATAACACACATTTCCGTCAGAAATCGAAGTAGCACACCATGACGATGTCTTGAGTATGTTTGTAATTGACACCCACATAGCGTGACTAGGAATGAGTGGGCAGCTTTTCAAACATCTCCGTCAGTTCGATTCATAATCTGCAATAGGCCTATCAATTATCAAAAGCTTTTGATACGCTAAATCAGTAGATTTTACTATCAATCTTGCCATCACGGCTTTGGTGGAGTCAACTAACAGTAGATCAAGAGCTATTTAATTGGTCGAACACAATGCGTATATCTCATATATATACACATCTCCTTTAAAACTGCGTGTTCCACATGGTTTTATACTTGGTCCTACATTGTTTCTTAGTTACATCAATATTATACAATCTCCTCAATTTAGGAATTATTATATAATGTTTTTTATTTGCTGATGATACTAGGGTTAATATGTCAAATATATTCAGCAGTAACCTTATATACGATATTCAAAATCTGCATTCCACTGGTCGTATGTAAACAATCTATCCTTTCTTATTGATCAAACTAAGTATATGGTTATACAGTCTATAATATTAGAACTCAAAAGGGAATTTTAACTAAAGGTTCTCCCATACATTTATGATTGCAATATTGCCTGGGGTTATCCTTAAAAAACCCACCTTACTCCCATTGTAAGTTTCCAAACTAAATTAAATCAATTAATAAATTCAGCACAAAGAAATAATCCTGTTTATCAGAATTTAGGAATTTTACCTTTGCAATGTATTCACAAATTTTGAATCTTTTTCATTCATCCAATAAGTTTTTTTACCACAATATTTTACCTACGTTGCCGATGTGCATAGTCACTGTATAAAGGGTTCCGCCTTTATTTCACGTATAACACACATTTCAGTGTTGTCGGGCCTTGCCGCATAAGTGGGACTAAATTATGAAATATTATGCCCTCCAATATAAAATCGTGTTTATCTAGTGTTTCTTTTCAAAGTAAATCAAAACTGTACCTGATATATAGTACAATGTGATAATTTCGGTTTATAAATATATAAATATTCTTTTTTCACTATTTTACTATATAATAACCATAAAGATGTTACGTATCAACGATACTATCTGATCTATAGAATTGTTTTTATGCCATTTTAATTTCTGAGTAAAAATAATCCCTTTGCTATTTTAATCCCGCTGACTAACATTTGTTCCCAAAATGTATATTTTTTTTATGTCAGTTAAATAAAGAGCTTGAATTTAAACTACATCGCCAATCATGCATCCATGGGGTTAAATAGCTTATTGATGACCAGAGCTAATAACCGCTTATATGCAGCTGATTGACAAAACTGCCCCAGAAACGTTCACATTACGTCTTCAAGAAACACTGGTCTCAAAACTTACGTCGTGTGAGTGAAATAACCTTAACTATGGCGTTAAACCCCAATCAAACAAACAAAAATCAAAACTGCTGCATGAAGTTCAAGATGCTTTCTATAATATACACACAATCCGAATAAACGATTCAAGGCAGACATATTTACTAAAAGAGACTGTTTCGTCTTCACCAAACTTTCAGATGTTAATATAGTGACGGAAAATAACCAAGCAATCTGTCAACTGATTTTTCTTGTTGTACTTTTAAATCTATAAAGAGAGGAAAGAAAAGAACAAGGTATCAACAATATATAAACAAATCTTGATTGTATTGTTTATTTTAACTTTTGTTAGCCAAACACACTGATGCCCGTTATTTATTCAACTGAAATGTAGACATATATAGGTGTAAACAGGATTTAAATACTTAATTGTTTCATCAGGTCGATGGGCACCGCCAAATTTATACACATCTGCCACAGCTACTGTATACATCATTATTAGGTAACACACTTTACGTAGAAATAGCAGAAAGCCGCCGAAGAAAATCATTCTTTCCTTCAAATACATTATTATTCTGTTTTCGTGGAGAACTATTTTGTAAAAAGTCTTCGAGGCGGATTAATTTAACCGGAGTATATTGTAATCCCAGATTTAACTGTATACGGAGGGCATTTCGTCATGGTAAAAAATCAGTTATTCCCAAGGGAGATAATTACGTATATTAATTCTCACACATTCAAAACATGGTCATCATTTGCTGATGTATTTAAGAACACAGTTTTCGATTAAATTTGTAAATTGTCTTGACGATTTGAACTATTCTAATCTAAGTGTGATATTTACTAAATCCGGGTGTGTTCTTTTTTTTTTTTGTCCCTCAGAGAGTTTTCTTTCCCCCTCTTTTATTAAAACTGTATGCTAAAGACTCAGCATTGAGTGACCACCTAATTGTGCATTGAATAACGTGGCAATTCAGTTAACACGTGTAGCAGTGTTCCTGTGTTGAAACTGAAAGTAACACCAGCATGATTCTATTCGTTTGTATATTCTTAACACTTTAGCTTTATCCTTTAATCTGAAGTTTGGAAATGTAATCTAATTGTACTCAAAACAATTTTCAGCATATTACAATATTTCTTATTCACAAATAGTGAATCTTATTGTGATGGTTTAACACAAATAAGCTTTAAAGCTATTACATTAATATGATTGCAATTTGATGATCCGTGGATTCAATAAAGTTTCGTAGGCACTGAAGTGTGGTCATTTGTAGCAATGAGTAGTCTTATTCTTTTCATATCCCTATTAATTATTTTATAGTAAATCTGGATTTTAAAAAAGGAAAATAACTCCAGAATACTTTGATATTTAGCGTACTGCAGTGATTCTTTTAGATTAAGAAAATGTCTTAATTTGGTTATTTAGCACCAGTTTAGTTTTACAACTACTAGTATTACATTCATATAAAAATTAGATAATTAGATGGAGATAACTCCGTAAATTGCAATTAGATGACGCTGGATTCCAATAGGGTTACATAAGGATCTATCTTATATATTCAGTTCAAAGTTTGAAATTCTAACTGGTTGTCTGTAATCCAGATATCCTGTTGATGGTGGTGTATCGCAAAAATACCCATTAAAGGGTAACAACTCTTCTTATTACTGTGTAATTCCAAATTTGGCGAGTCAGAATTTTTATCTATCTGATGACGATACAGAAATCTTCAACCTATCACTTATGGTAAAACTGATTGGACGAAAGACTTTCCGATATCATGAGCGGACAGAATCGAACATCGATCAACAATAATGTCGGCTAAGTCGGTGACCTTTTAACATTCAAAAGCACAGTAGGTGCCACAGCTAAGCCAGCCATAGTCCCATTTTCCAATAGGTGGCACCACCTGTATTCAGAAATATACCAAGCTCAATACCATACATCCAGGGCTGAATTAGCCATTAAACAAAATAAGCCTGTGCTTAGGGCATCAAGGGAAGTGGGGCACCACAAAGATACAGAAATAAACATTATTTTCCACTTTCCTATATGTTTTGTTTCATTTTGAAAAACAACATTTAATATGATGGTTAATTATTGTTTACATTTTGAATTACATAAATACGGGGGCACCAAAATATTTTATGTGTTTAGGGCCTTGCCCTGCACACATCTTGGTACGAGGAATTTTTGTAGCCAGTTTAAGTGTTGGAAACCAAATTTAGACATTGGCACCAGGTGGTCACTGCAGACAATCCCACACCATAAACATCCCCTAAAATGAGATCTATATAAAAAGACAAACACTTATATTTCCATCCAGTAGAAACGTTTATTCACGTGTATTTATCAAGATATTTATTTGTACAAAATTGATTCAATAATGTATCTACTGATCCGTAGCACTCGCTGAACGCATGCACACATATACAACAATAACAACAATAGTGACTACATGCACTAATATAAGGTCTGTACAAGGACATTTCAAATTAAAAAAAATAAAATAAAATAAATAAAAACACACAAGGACAATGAAGTCCACAAATAATAGTCCGTAAATACTAAAGTCAGTGGATATCTAAAGGCTTTTGATCCAATGCGGGGATCAGGACTCTCATTAAAGAATTTAAGGCTTCTGTAGTTTATTTTTCTGAACTAACTGAATCTCTTATGTACATTTCATAATCAGGCTCTACTTGATTATTTGGCTAACTCAGTTTCAAATGTAAATTAAATGCAATGCAGCAGTTAGGTAACGTGATCTGATTGCTTAAATGAAAATAATAAAGCATGGAGCCTAGATTTTCCATTGTGAAAATAATAATTAAAAAAAAACAACATTCAGCTGCTAATATTTTGGTCCCAGTTAATGGTATAAAAATTTAAATTGAATAAATGTATATTCTTGTCTTCAAGTTTTTGTGGTCATAATATTAAACGAGCATATAAGGACTGCATCATGTGTTATGACAGTTCTGCATTTCCATACTCGAGTCAGCTATGTACAATCTTATAGATAAATGTGAGGTACAAGGTATACAGATACATAAGAGGGCCAATGGTGTAAAACACTTTAAAACTCAACACAAAATGAGTAGGATGTCATAAATAACAAAACACAACAACAGTGTAAATAATAATAAACACTGTACAGGAAATAAAGATATAGCAACAATACTTTGACTTGTAATATACAACAGTATCTTCCCAATCTATGGAAAGGTCGTTTGTGACTAAGCAAAACTACTGTGGCATGCTGCAGGGTGGATCTCTTGTTCCCTGCCTTATTTCAGAAAAAAAAAAAAATCTAAACTGAATGTTGGTGTACATATGACAGAAATCTGACATGGGAACCTGCTTTGGAAATTATAAGGGTAACACTATCAATTAACTCAAGTATCGGGCCAATATATCTTACAACATGTAAAGTGGCGAGCTAATCAATCATTATGATAACACACAGAAGTACAGACATCGTCTTGCAGGTTTAACACACCTCTACATTTAAGCCAAGGTAGACAATCTTATCATACAAATGTACATATTTCATGGTTTATAGAACACAGGCACTTGAATCAAGACGATGCTGCGAGACATCGATCAATGCACCCTGTAGAGCAACAAAACAATCTGTATTGACATGGTTTTTGTTGTTTATCTGTGTAACCATTTTATGTTACATATTTTTTTTCTCTTCCCATACTTAGTCTTAAAGGTCTTGCACGACTTTTACTTCTGCTGTTTCATCATCAGCATACAAAATCAAAAGCAACCGATCTGTGACACCCACATTTTGAGGCCAGCTTGTAATGCCCTGAGAAATCAATAGACTTTTGTTTCTCCTGTTGCCAGAAAACAGCAGCATTATCTTGATACAAAGTGCCTGTGCTATAGACTAATCTCTAGCATATATTTCTTTTATCCGTGGTAATATTATAGAATAAATGAATCTCTTTGAATTTACTATCACAATGTGTTGACAATTCTACTCATTATGTCTTAAATCTGCCAATAAGGAAAACAACAGTTAAGGCATTCAAATTTTAGGCGAGCGATCATTCCTGTTGCTAACCTAAAAGGAGGACTAGAGGAATGATCGCACAACTAAAATATTGAAACCTGCCTTACATATATATAAGTAAGTATGTTTGAAATTTGCAAAATGGAGCTAAGAAGCAAATAAACATTCGTCATGAAAGAATCAATTGGTGAAAACTGACATTGAGAGTTCCTTCACACAACATAACATGAAAATATAATACCTTGTGAAGGATTGTTAATTGTTTACTGCCTAGCTGAATGTCAGTTTTATTTTCCAGCCAACATTAAACAAAAATTAAAAAAAGGAAAATGTTTCAATTTCTTATTTTGTAACCGTTAATTATAAGCACTGTAGAATATAGGTGGTTGTAAAATATTTGGTTAGCATGATATGTTGGGCTTGAAAACAAAAAATTGCAAGCAAAAGTAGCATCTAAAAATACTTGTTCAACTATAAAAAGAGAAATTTGGTTAATTTCTGCTTAAATTCACACATACAACATAAGGTGTTATGTAGATGCGAATAAATATAAAATACCAGAGGTACATTGAGAAATAAACCACATGAGTGATATGTTTTTTCATGAATTACTCTTATAAATGGAAGGATCGAGAATATAACAATACTGGAAATTCTTTCTGCAATCATCACTTTTATCAAGTGCGTGTGATGAAACAAATTCTACATAGTGATTGAATAAAGTTTACTGATACCGATTAAAACTACCTACATACAGACAGGCACAAACCTACGACAACCATTTTTTGAGCTCAGATGTCCCCCATTTTCAAAGAATGCAACCATTAAAAGCATAGCTCTAATCAGGTTTAATAAAGCCCTTCTTTACTTAATTTCATACTTACATTCAGCATTGTACCTGAATCTTTTTGACAAGCACATTATTCAGTTTTAAATTCAATATAATATACACAGAAATTTGAATTTCCTCCTTTTACTTTCCAACAATTAACACTGTATCAGTAATCTAGATAAGTATTAAGTACAAGGCTTGTTTTCTTGCTGTTCATGTTTTGATTTAAGGAGTTCAATTTTAATATTCAATTTAATTTAAATTTTCTACTATATTCTGGATCTCAGAACTCACGATTCATCCAAATTCAGAAAACTATGGCAAAACATTATCTACTAATTGACACAAGTGCATGGAGAATGAAGCAGCTGTTCACTTGTCCAAGTCAGGAATTGGCCACAGTTCCTTCCTCTGGTTTCAGTCAAATACAATGCTGTCTGTGAGACAGAGGCGATACACATGCTGTTCAATTAAGGAGACAGTGAGAATAGACCAAACTCTTGGAATAAGTAGCCCAGTTTGATCCACTTAAATTGTTTCTTCTCTGAAACTGTGAGACTACCACTGATGTGTGACTTGGACAAAAGCGGCAAATAGGCAGCTGAAAATGCCGTGATTATCGGGCTCAATATTTTTGACAGCGCCGTGACACCTGGTAAATCTTTACATTGCACCAATGGCGGATAAGCATGTTCACCTTTTCTAGGATTCATCTATGTTGCCTTCCATGATCACTTATACGATTCACGACAACCTTCGACAAAAAACTCTTGGACTCTGGGACTGTTGCTTTTCCTAATCCTGTCTCCGTAGACTGCAGGCATTGGAGGATATCTGATCAGTCAATCAGCCACTTTTGATTTCATATCACATTTTTAAAAATTACACATAAAATTTATTGAAGCAGTTAATCAGGTCTCAGACATACCACTCTTTTACATCTCGTTTCTTGCCCGTTTTACTTGGAGGACAGTTATTGTTGGGCTTAAGACCTCCGTTTGTACTTGGCACCTTTTTCGGTTCACTAACGTAAGCAAAATTTTGAGTTTCGTCCACTTTGTAAGTTCCTTCATCTCTGCTACGGAATTTATACAGAGCATATACCAAAATAATAAGAGCAACCAGCACTCCTGCCACAATGCCGATAATTAGGCCCAAATTAAGGTCATCTCTGCTGTCGGTTTTCATCGGGGGAGCGGTAGGGCCATTGACACTTTCACCAGCATTTCCGTTAAGAGCCACAGTTATATTGGTCAGGGTGTTCAGAATGGTTGTTTCTTCTGATGAAGGGCGCTTAGATGAAGATTTCGTGGCTCCTTTTGTTGCTGATGCAGTGCTGGTTTTACGATTCTTCTTGGGTTTCTTGGTGGATGGTTTCTTGGTACGTTCAGTCTCTTTAACGTCCGTTCCTGACCCGTCACAGCTGTCCTCATCATCACAGGGGGCGTGTTTACTGAAACACACATAACAAACATGTATATTTTAATTTATCTATCTGCATGGATCTTTGTACCATACTTACTACAGGTAAGTGAGTGAGGTACCACTCAAAATTTAACCTGTATAAACCTGTACATTTACAAATGCATTTATTTATGTCAAACAACATAAAGGCTGATTGATTGATTGATTGATTGATGTTAAATGCTGTGCTCAAGGAAATTTCACTTACATTGGTACTAACACAAGCAGAAAATATATAAAAAAATTGCTATATTGGCATTTTAGTCTTCCTCTCTAGTGTTAAGTAAAAACATTATTGCTACGCTCCTAACACACTGCCCTTAGTCAGAGGTCTGCATATTGAGATAATAACATAATATAATAAGGCTATCTTTAATTACACATATGGAAATCTAAGAGCTCGCTGGAATAAAATGCAAACATGTTCAGCAGGTGTTTTTGACTTATGTACCAACATGCTGTAAGACATACCTTGCTGTTGTAGTTGTTGTTTTAGGTTTAGGTGTTGTTCTGATAATGACGGTCGGTGTAATGATGTCATCTTCATGACCTGATACAACATCAGTGCAGTCGTCCTCATCGTCGCTATGACAACCCGATCCTTCCCCAGCGAATATTATCTCATCAGTAACGTCTTGTCGTGGAGTTGTGTGCTACAACAAGTAATTTCACAAATTGTAACAACATTCCCACATGTAGGTTTAATACACATTGAATTATAATATAATGCCCCGGAAAGGAAATTCACACCTCTGAGCACGAGTCATGGGGAAAAATCTATAAACTTGCATGTATAACCTGTAAACAATAAACACTTTTGATTTAAAGTCAAATTAGACAAGGATCTGGGGTCTGACAAATAAGTTGGGAGTAACAAATAAAACATGACTTAAAGTTCGCTTTCTTTTGTACATTTTTCCTTATTTAAACACTCTTCCACTGTTGGGCAGTACATTGATTAACATATATATATTTTTATTAAAGAGAAACGAAATCTATAACATACTGTACATATACAAATACTTTTTCATTCTCTTTCAAGGATCCTCTTTTTACCTTTAAATACATAACTAAGTTTTTTTAGTTGTTTTTTGATTGGGGGAGAGGGGGAGGAGTAATAGGAAATATATATTAATCATTTTTTTATTAAAATCATTTTTAATTTTAAACTAGGGAACAAGCCAATGGCTAACAAAGAACCATTTCTTACAGAAATGCATTTGAAGACCATTTTCATTAAACATCACATTATTAGTAGCTTGAACTAAAATGTTAGATTACTTAAGTTATTTCTACATATATGCCATTCAAGAGGGTTCACTACAATTCAATAGAGGTTAAGTTATATAAGTTTTAAACTCCAAGATAAAATATCTCAGATATTATATTAATTTTCTTTAAGATGGAAATGCAATGTTAGTCACAACAATGAGCATTCATATTAAATAAAACACAAGGACGAGTTAGTAGGTGGACACGTTTCATTATTATTATTTAAATTCAATAATGCAGACAGAAAACAAATCTGAGTTGTGAGGATTGGAGGTTTTCCTCCCTTCAACAGCCTTCAATTTTTTCTTTTACATTTTTACAATTATTTTGTAAATATATTGCACTCATCACAACAAAGTTGCATTCTCTCCGACTATTTCTGATTGAAGATAGTCGAGCATGATTGTCTTCATCTTCTCTAGCCAAGGGGTTTATTCCGAGCTACTCTGCATTACAATGAATAAACACCTTGGCTAGAGAAGATGGATTGTCTTAGATACATGTATTTCACTTCATTTCCATTGATCTTTATAGAATTCTTAATGATATGTTGTCTCGTGTTTAAATGGTATATCAATGAAACTTTACATATATTAAAGTTTCTTACATATATTAACCATTGGTCTTTTTCATGCAAAGACAACTCATGTACGTGCAAAGGGAAGTAATCAAGTTCGGAGTTACCCAATCTCCATGCAAGGGAAGTAATTCATGGTCATCTTCCATGCATCCAAAATGCACAACTTTAAACCAAGGTGGTTTCATCCCCATACCTTTTTGCTAGTTTGAGATGAAGGTATTCTCTGTTGACCTTTTCCATTCACTTGTGATTTCTGGGGCTTGAGTAAAACAATTTTCTCCCCATTATCTTTGCGTATTTTGTTGGCATATGGTAGATTTCTTACAGGCACAACTTTGTGTCCTTCTGTTGTCTTGGTTACACTTCCATCCGGCAATATGTGTTGCTTTTCTACCTCATCTTTATTTTTATCATGGTTTTCATAAGCAGATGGATCCATCCTTGTCTTTTCAACAGTTTTATTTGAATAATACCAGTATAGAAATATCTCTAATTTTGTCATTTTAGGGCGCGTAGAAATGGAGTGGAATTCATCAACCTGCGATGTTTTCTCAATAAATTTATTAGGACTTGGTTCTGATGTGGTTGATTCAGTATTTGTTTCCACACCAAATGTCATATTTCCTTGCTCTACCTCTAAACCACTAATTTCATTTTCATTAAATTTATTTTTAGAATGGTACACTGCCAAGAATTTTATATAATCAAGTACTGTTTTCTTAATAAAACTTTCAGACTTTTGAATATTTGTTGTTGTTGTTTGAGAGTCCATACCAGAACCACTTCCTTCCTGAATTTCAGTCCGATCATCATCATCATTGTTTTCTTCCAGCATTTTTGTGGAATAATACTGGTCCAGAAAATCACCAATTGCAGATATATTGAATGGATTTTTAGATTCTTGTAATTTTGTTGTTTGGATGGTCTTCTGGGCCTCCGTATCAAAACCTGACCCACTTCCAGATAGCTCTTCTGTGTTCTCGTTTTCAACCTCTTCACCAATTACAAACAAATCATTATATTCATCATATTCACCATCAACAATTCCCATCTTTGGTTTATGTGAAACAAAGAGCTTGTTCTTTTCTTCATCCTGTTTTTTAGGTGATCTATCATTTTCCCCCTTTTCCATGTCCACAAATCCTGGTGGCAATAGTTTACGGGTGATGTAGGAGTTCTGTGCGCTTGGTTTCTGAGTGGACTGAAACTTATCAGACCTTGGTTCTGATGTGGTTGATTTCGACTTTGTTTCCACAGCAACTGTCCTATTTTCTTGCTTTTGTAAACCAATAATTCCATTTTCATCAAATTTATTTTTAGAATGGTACACTGCCAAGAATTTATCAAGTCCTGTTTTCTTAATAAAACTTTCAGACTTTGGAATATTTGTTGTTGTTGTTGTTGTTTGAGAGTCCATACCAGAACCACTTCCTTCCTGAATTTCATTCAGATCATCATCGTCATGGTTTTGTTCCAGCTTTTTTATGGAATAATACTTGTCCAGAAAATCATCAAGTGCAGTTTTATTGAATGGATTTTCAGATTCTTTTAATTTTGTTGTTTCGATGGTTTTCTGGGCCTCCGTATCAAAACCTGACCCACTTCCAGAGAGTATTTCTGTATTCTCATTTTCTTCACTAATTTCAACTGAATCATCAAATTTTGCATCAACAATTTCCATCTTTGTCCGTTTTCTTTTATGTTGAACATTAAACATTATCTTTTGTGTATCTTGGTTTTTAGTTGGAATTATGTTTTCACCCTTCTCCATGTCAAAAAATCCTGGTGGCAATCGTTTACCATATAGATTTCTTGACCAATACCATGCTGATGTCACTCCGCTCCATTGAGTGGATGGTTTCGGTTTGTCATAAAACTGTGACGGTAATGTTGAAAACTTATTTGGGATAGTTCCAGCGATATTTTCCCAGAATGCACTTCCACTTCCATAAGAACTTTCATAATACCCACTGTTGTCAGCAACCACAGGATGTTGATTTCTTGACCCACTAAAGTCTGAAGGAAACCAGTTATTTTCCCTTACAACTGGTGCTGTTGTTGTCATCCAATTCTGGTTTATGTATAATAATTATAAGACAATAATATTGTGAAGTTTTTAGGGGAAACACATCAGAATATATCCTGCTCATTAACATTAGTGACCAAACTTATATGATTGTTGATAAACTCTAGATTCAAATTTACCTCACCTGTATAGTTTAATTGAAACAGTCTCCATAATTCTAAAGATCTGCCCCACCAGAATATAAACACCAAAAATACGATGTCTAAACTCTTGTACTTTGTTCCTTTATACAAAACATGAGTTCAATTCATTACACCGTTTGTGTAGATCATAATCACTGAAGCGTTAGAGCTATAAATATGTGTTTAATTAAAACGCTCACACTTTGACATGTTGGAACATTGCCACAATAACACAGTATTATACCAGTAATATCTATATCAAGTAAACAATGTTACATAACAACTGTTATAGCATCAGTTGATTCAAACCCTGATATATCCATTTTGAATTTACAAGATGTTTCTCTCTAAGTCCTTTTAATTCTGAGAAGACTTACCCTGAGTCCCTCTGTAGACTGCCAGCCAGCCTTTACCAGATCTTCCACAGACTCAGGTTTCACAGCTTCACTGTTAAATATATATTCATCAGGTAAGTGTAAGCATCACATTTATTTCATAAGTGTTGTCCAGGTGTTGATTTTACTGTTTAACCACTAATACTAGGGTGGTAATTAATTTTAAAAACTATAGACCACATGACTTTCACATTATAATGCCAGTCGAAGGTCAAGAGGGTAAAGCATGCACACCTTTCTTTCTATAAATTTATACAAACACATTCTTAAAAACACAAACAGTTGATATTCGAAAATAAGTAGTTTAAAATATTTCCATTCCGAAGAGAAATAAAAAGTTTTAAATTCATAAAAGACAAAACCTTTGAACCACTGTAGCCATAAGGGTGAGCATTTTATTTCAACAAAAAGCTAAATTCTTACACTTTGAGACGTTTGCCAAGTTCCGCATCTTTCTCCACGGCTCCTTCTACTGAGACCTGAGGGTCCCTTTGATCGGCTAAATCTAGTAAACGCTTTCCATTAAATACCAAACCTAAGACAGATAATAAAACAACATTGATTGTGTGTTTGTCGGGTTTAATGCCACACAGTTATTCCAGTCCTGTGCACAGATCATCAAGGACGAGGTAAACCAATACAAGACAAAAAACATCACAAGACATAATATATAATAGTGCCAACTACAGTGGATTGATTCTTTAATTAGTGTTTTATTACACAATCTGCAATATATATGCTGAGGTGTCAATTTTTTTACTAATTTTTAGTTATGGTGTTTAACGCAAATTGACTTGCAAAGCTTGTTGAATTAATTAATATGCATGTGATGAGCTGAACAGATAATATCCCTCTCCTCTCATGTTGTGGGACATTTTTCCAAAACATTTTAGGACCACCAGGCTATTCAATTTAAACATATGGTGCTTAACACAAATGTTAAGGTAAATTTGCTTGAAAAACTCGTTAAAATTTACGACAATCGTGTTATGCAATTTGGACATACAGTGCTGGACTCAAATTGGACACCATTTCCTCTAAAACAATATCACTAAATAAGCATAATAAATATGCACAAAATTCCATATAATTTTGCTAATCTTTTCCTTTCAGGTCAGGCAAACTGTGTGTAAAATTTCAGAGAAATTCTCTCAGTATATTTAAGTACAAAAGCCTTTACATGACTGATGCCCATGACAAGGGTACAACATAAGCGTATAGGCGAGCTAAAAAGTAACTGAAGAGGACAGCCATATCTGTTAACAATTTTAAAAAATGTCAATATATTAAGCATAGTATTTGAGCTTCAGGCAAACAAGAGCTATTCTTGTCCTTTAACACCCAATTACAGTACATGTATTGCCTTTTTTAAAACTAGTTTTCACTAGACAAATAATTAAACTTCAAATCTACATACCTGACATGATGCCATGGAATGGTCTTTCAATTCTTCCTTCTTTATTTTTCTTCCCTCCAACTTGAATAAGAGCTTGGTCATTAAACATACTTAATTGTCTTCCTGTAAAATAAAACGAGAAAAGAAATTTTACAAATGCAGAAAGGTAACATTTTAAAACGTCTGTCCTGCCCCCATGCACTTCCTAATCCAAGCAATAAAAAAATATTTTTTTTTGTCTTCACACATATTTAGTTCTTGTTGCTCAAGGTATGTTGATCTTCTATAAAATGACAGTTCTTTGTACACGATTATGTGATTGGTGTTTGGCTTTTTTAATTCATGGACATTTCACTTATTTGCTAATTTAGCATTGCCCCTGTTTTTGGGGCAAACTGAGAACTCGTCAAACCACTGTGTCATCTACAATTGGCCTCTCTTTCCACAATTGAAGTTAAACCTGAGAGACATGGGTGTTCAGTGAACCTATCTACTGAGCTACAGCATGGCCAGCCAATTTCCAGGATGGATTAGGTATCTATGTAAAGGAACATGTTATAAAGCAGACAAAGATATCATCCTCAATGTTAGGAGGTTCAAATGACAGAGCTCTGATTTTACCTGTATTCTCTACTGTACATTAAGATAATATAAAAAAGTCTGAGACCCAGTAACGAGAGGATACAAAAAAAAGAGAAGTGTTCGTGCTATCCTATCCAGTTCCTTATTGAAGTGACAGTTGACAGTGCGTTCATGCCATTTGTTGTTAGAAAATTACCTGTATCATTTTTCCCAGTATGAACAAGCCATGAGAAAACTGAGGTGTAAAAATAGGGGCGGAAAAGCAAAAAAGAAAGCGTTTATATCAGCAGCTTTCCCATTCTAAAATCTGACATAAGAAAATTTATCTAACTTATTTATGACTCAAAACAGTTCTAACTGAACTGAACATGTTCATTCAATTTAGCTTAAATCACAATCATTTTCCACATGTCAGACTTCAGTAAAGGAATGCTACCATACATTGAAATTCAAATAGCATAATTTTGTAGATAAACAAATAAATGCCCGGAGCTGAAAATAAAACTAAATACAGCACATAATACACATATAATTTAAAAGCCACTGTATACTTTCCCATATAGATGTGTATCAATGACGTACATGTATCAAAACATGAATTCTTATCCTATTCTATTTCTAGGGGAATTATAGATGTATGCCCCATCTTATTGCCATTAAGTACAATTTTCCTATGTCAAAATGAAATACATAACTTCCTTTGATAAAAAAAGAATACTTCTGTGTGCACGAAATACACTAACCTATACATTGAGCTATAAGTTTGTTTGAGTGGGAGTTTTACATCACACTTAAGAATATTTCACTCATCTGAAGATTGTCATTGTCCCCCTTTATAATAAAATATAGAGAAACCTCATGAAAACAAACAAAAAGATTGCTGGCACCACCCCATAGGACTCCCTCATTTTCCGGAGATCAACAAGGGGACAAGAACCTGTGGGCGGTATATTCAAGGAGGATCAGTAGTCTGACACGCTAACCAATGAACAACAGCCAGAGGCCCTCATTCGAAAAAGAAAAATGAATATTTAAAAACATTCTTTCTATTTGGTTGTTGTTTTTCCCATGCTGAAGGTTATTTCACTGATATGACAATTGCCAGAGGTTATTTCACTGATATGACAGTTGCCAGAGGTTATTTCACTGATATGACAGTTGCCAGAGGTTATTTCACTGATACGACAATTGCCAGTCTTTGGCATCTTTCCACACATACAGGTTTTCAAATGGGTTTACAACCAGTACACTAAACCAGCATAGCCTTGTGGGCTGAATTTAAAATTATGTTCTCATCAATGTTATACATTTATGTATTTTTTTGATTGGGCACTGATGCTGTTCGTACGGTTATATTACAGCATGCCAGTCTGAAGGGTGAAGGAAACAACCCTAGACGTCCTGGTAACAACCAATGAGAAGACAGAACAATGACAAGATGCAATATAAATACATCACAAACAAGTTGGCTTCGGTTCACCCACTACATCTGAGAGCAACAGGAAGCTCCCTACCAATCAATGTAAAACAATATGTATTAACGGCTAAATACAATCAAGTGATCTGTTTTATACTGAATCTAATTATTTACTTTTCTGAAGCAGTGTTAAGAAGTTAACAAAGGCAATCTTATAATGAAAGTCCTCAGCTTCTCATACAATTAACATGGCTACAAACATTTCAAATTTTGGTAATGTCATAAAGTGGACTACATGCAAAATTTAAATGCATGGCAGCTTTAATCAAATTGAGAATAAAAAATCAATGTACGTTGAACAAGGTATTTTTCGTTATTTTGGGATTGCACTTTCTTAGTTTAAACAGATTTTACTTCAGAAAATTTTGCAGATTGAAACCCGTCCGGGAATCAGACCCACGACCCTCAGAGTTAGGCACCGGATCGCCAGCAGTAAATGCCTGCCATCTAGACCACTCAGCCACCCGGCCTTCTTTCAAACAAAGAAAGTGTTATCCCAAAATAACAAAAATACTGTTAATCTTCACTTTCTAAAAGACACAAAAATTACTAGTTGAAGAAGGTCTTTGAACATTGATGACAGAAATTGTACATATTATGATCATTATCCAGGTGATCGACTATTTCATAATTTTAATGCATAGGCAAAATATGGAAGTGTTGAGAAATAGACAAAGTTGAACTAAACCAAAAAGCATTACAAATGGGACGTGAAGTGGACAAAGTGAACAGTGTTCAGTCCTAGAACTGTTTCACAATATGTCATGTTAAAGCAATGGTAAGAGGGAAAGAAGAGTCACAGAATCGGTAACATTGAAAGCTTCATGTTGGAGCAGGACTTCCTGGTTTGATTGGGGTTTAACAGTGTACTTAAGGTTATTTCACTCATATGACTTAGTGACACAGTCTAAAGTATAAAACGACTGACTTCTTGTTGTCCCTTGGATAGCATACATGTAGCAACAGAAAGCTCCCTTCAACCTCCCTCTTATTGAATATGAAGAGGATGGTTTAACTGCATAGGAACTGAGCTTCAACATTATTTAATATAGATAAGATCTTCTCTTTTTGACTGAACCAGATCACAAATCAGTGGGCTTTGATGTCACATTTATATTCTGATTGTTTGATTGGAGTCTTACATGGTATATTTATATCGAAGGTTATTTCACTGCTATGACAACAAGACAACTGAAAGGACGAACAAATCCACATCCACATCAATGGCTACAAACACTGATGGGATAGGATACAAACTCATGACAAAAATTGTGAAATAAAATCAAAGTGACAAGGCAAGATAATACAATAAATTCTCTTTGCCTTGCTCTTTAGTTCAGAGAAAACCAAGCTCCTTTTAACCAAAAACACTGCGCAAAAGGAACCTATTTTCTCACACAAACCAAGTAATATACAAAACTGTTGATTCACAGGTTTATTTTCTACACCAAGCCATTGACAACATTGGTTTGAATCTGGATATAGAATCTGATCTCACAATTATCAAGAGCCTGGTTTACAAAGGTAATACAATACAAAAGTTTGTAATGGTTTGTTCAACAATTATAGGGACAGCTTCTCCAAACAATGTTTACAGTGCACAGGCACCATGCCAAAAAAACCTATCTCTACATTGATTATACAAATAAATAACATGTTATTAAAGCCCTCTTGTGACAGGAAGTAGTATTAGCTAAACGGAATATAGCAATTTAAGGAAAGCAATAGCCTAAATAATATCTCCGGTTAGCACATTAAAAAGTCAAACAATTATTAGTAGGATAGTTAGTGTATTGTAAAAGACTTTTAAATGAAATAAATTTTTCTAGAAAATACAGTTAATGGTGATTTTCCAAATGGCACAAAAATGATAACATTGTTAAGAAAAAGATTATTTGAATAAAAGATTATTTGAATAGTAGTTTAATAAGGACACTTGGTAAAATAAATTACGTTATGGATGTTATATTTTATCATCCCTTTGGAATTTCAAGTCAGAATTTACACAAAAACAATTACCCATAAAGCAGAAATACTGGACTTAGCTGTTTAACTAACAGACATGTAAGTAAGGTACAATGTTACACGGACTTGTTATCATAATGGTTCTATGGTTGTTATGGTAACATGTCTCCTTCCACAACTGAGCTGTCCAATGTTAGCAATCTGAACCGCATTAAAGATTTTCATCAAAATATTTTAGCTTGAAAGAGCATGGATTTATTTCTAGAAACATTTGCCTACCTTTTGGGTTCTTTGGTTGGACCAGCATGTTATCCACTTGAATAGTTGAGTTTGGGCCTGTACGTGTAAAACGGACGACATGGTATTTGCCGTCAGAAACTTTGGCAAACAACTGTCCAATAGGGTGGTCTTCATTCCCCATGTTATACACAACAAATATATTACCCTGGACCTGGACACAAAAAAGGTTTTAAAAAAGGTTTTAAAAAAGGTTTTAAAAAAAGGTAAAAAAAACTTATGAAGCACACTCTCACATAAAACAATACTCAATTTCTGAATATTCTCATTTCTGGAATAACAAGGACAGATAATAGGCGGTATACTCTTAAACCGGTCAATCAACTCAATCGTTGAAAAACAGCCCATCATAATTTAATGATATGTAGTTAATAAGTCTTTTGAAAATTCTACAATCATTTATTAAAATTATCGCTGAATTATTTACTAAGGTTAAACCTGTTTTACTGCTCTACCATAGAATTTGTAAAAATGACAATTCCACAGAACAGCAGGAAAAATATTTCACATTTTCATGTCCATTTCTCAGGTGCAAGAAATTTCTTACTTTAGTGAAAATATTTAGATGCTCCATTGTATTTAATATTTGTAGGTAAAAATAATACAATAATGATCCAAACAATCAAGTAAATAAACAAAATGAAGAGATTTATAATGAAGGAAAAATTTAAGCCAGTTTTCATTTAAGGAATAAAATGCAGCCGTGATAAGAGTTTAAAAAAGGAAAGAGATTTTAAATATGTACATACCAATTCCATTTCTATATAATCATCGGATGTAGCACTATTTATACGTAAAAGAATAGCGTCTGGTTCGTGTGTGATGAAGCCAAGAGCTAGTTCATCATATGTTGTTTTAGGATGTTTGCCATCAGGGTAAGTATATGTGATTACTCCCTGCCCAGGGCCAAATCTGTACGATGTACTCTCTGCAAGAGAAAAAACAATAAGGGTTTTATTTTGGAACTTACATAAGTATGACGGTTTAAAAATTTCGTACATTTTGACATATTATTAGCATTATTCATTATTATGTTTTCCACGGTTTGGTATTTACATTTACAAGGCTGATGAAAAGATCTAGGTAGATACAAGTCTGACAAGAATGAACCCAATCTAGTCTAGCCAGGTATATGAATGGATATGTTTAATTTCAAAACAATGATCGAGCATCATTACTAACAGTAGTCCAGGCAACGCATCAGATCTAACTCAAACTCGTGTCAAAAGATTTAGGATTGGTTGGCTGTTTGACCTGTTAATTTTGCTATAAGACTGGTTTACTGGAGGATGGAATATAGCCAATAGGATGTGGTGCTTACCTTCTGTGCACCTGGGTCCGGTATAAGATGTCAGGTCACAGTTACAGGAGAACGAGTTCCACTGTTGTACACAGCGACCTTTGTTCATACACGAGTCAGACTCACACAGAACAGTTGGACCTATGGCGTGGGAATAAACAAAATATTAATTATCATGTTGGTTTGTTTGGGGGTTTCACAACATGATTAAAGCTATTCCGTTGATATTACAAAGGGGAAGCACACCTTCATAAGTTTGACTGGAAAATAATAAGAGAATATAGGTCAATCACAAGATGTGAGACAACAACTCTGAAGAAAGGTAACAAATTCATATTGACTGAATGTCTTCCAAGATTCAACAAATCAACCTAAATGAAGCACTGCTATTGATTTGTGTTACCATGCTAGACATAACACCTCGACTTCATGTTGCCCCTTAGTCCCGAGGGCACAAGGGCAACAGGATTCACACAGAACCTAGTATAGGTAGATAACATATCAGCTGGCAGTTTTGATAGACTAACCTTGACAACCTTCGGCAACAGATCCCACCACTTTATCTTCTGTCGACATGATATTTAACATTTGGTTGTTCACATCCAGAGAGGCCAGACAGCCTTGGAACCCAACATGAGACGTCACTGTCCGAGGCAGAGAGGAAAACAAAGTCTTCTTGACTCCGCCCACATACAAAGGTCCACTGAGATCAAAATGGACGATCTGCATCTCCTTGGATTTGTGCACCGTGGCTGGAGCATTGTCCACTCGGAGGATATGCTGTGAATGATCCGGACGAATTATAGCCACATCATGCCACTCATTGTCATTGAGCCGAGAAGCACTTTCGATTTTTACACGACTTGACCCAGCACCGACACTGAAGCTGTAGAAAAGATGACCATCAGTGAGTTCGACAGCGATGAAATCTTGTTCCTTTCCGTCATTGTAGAATATCAAACCATCAGACTCGGTAGTTTTAAATTGGAAATAGAGGGTAAATGAAGAATATGCTTGAAACTGTGGCATCATAACATAGGAGGACTTAGACTTGAAGGTGACTGGGTCCTTGATAAGTTCCTGACTGTTGACCGTAGCAGTTAATTCAATATTCTGGATTTCTCCAGAACTTGCCAGCTCAATAAATTCGTTGTTGTTGAAAAGGAACTGTTGCATCTCTCCGTTGAAACTGGTCGGAGCTCTTAGTGAGTTATCATCACTTAACATCATGTTGCCGACTTCTAGTGACTCAAAGTTCAAGTACATAGATGAAGAATGCCTTCGTGACTTTGCAGTGGCTGATGAAGAGAAAATATTGATATAACATGACTTTATTACATGTGTATGGTTAAAATTTTAAGTTTTAGCAAACAATTTGTAACAGAAATGAACAAATCTTGTCAACCATCAAAGACAGACAAGCTTTCAGACTAAGTGGTAACACTTGTTTTTATGTTTTTGGTGGATAGAAGATATAATACTCTTTATTGTGCATTTTTAAACATGTTTAATATTAATTTGTAGTGTTCTTAGCAATTACATACTATTCTATACTTTTCTATTTATGTTGAATTAAAATTGCACAGAAAGTTTATTTTTTGCAATTGAAATTAAACAAAATTGTATTTGGATATACAAATGAGAAAGACATGCATGATGTTTGTGTGGTAGTTCATGCTTGAAAAAGAGAAGGAATTTCTCTTCACAAATATACATTTCCAGCAATAAACAGACCCAAGCACCTCTGTTACAATAGAATACCATGTCATCATGAATTTATTCAAGAAATAAAAGGTGTAAAATAAAACTGACAAAAAGAAACAAATGTTGATATATGGAGTACACAAGAATGATGTTTAAATACTCTATAACAGAACAAAATCTGTGCAGGTTAATACAACTTACAAGGGCAAGAATTTAATGTTGGAGCCACTTGGATTCAAATCAAATTTTATTATAATCATGTGTTCTGGATAAGTTTGCCAAACTGATTTTGTCGAAAAACACTCTTGTTTAATAAAATTTGAATCCTGTGTAGTCAATTAACAAATAACATTTAAAATAACAGAAAAAATAATACAACTTAAACGAATGAATGCCTTGAAACAAATCAAACGACAGAAAAAGTCAAAATCAACAAGGTAAACAACAACAACAAGTTTAATATTTTTACCATCAACAGTAACGGCTGTTGAACCGAGTATAATGTCAGAATACTCAAAAGTATAATCATCAGCTCGAAGTTTTTCTGAAAAAAATTAGGTTTACGGAAGCTTTGGTTAGTAAACACACAGCAATAGCAACATACCATTGAACAAAAACAATATTCAACAATCCAAAATTGTTTTCACTTCTATACGTATTGGTTGCTTTGTTTTTGGAATGATATATTGTCGCCAAAAATTAGGTTTTATCGACAAATTTTTATTACAAATATTTAACAAACTACTACAAAGCCTGCAACAATAAAAAAAAAAGTTTATTTAAAGAAGCTACTCACGCCTTTAAAAATCATGGCAATATTGACTTTTTCAACTTAAATTTCTTGAGATAAATATAATTAATGCATATGATATAACAAAGAGCAGCATCAAGAGCAACAATGTCACTTTAATGCTGTGCTCAAGTGTATTTCGCTGACATGACAGTCTTGGATTATCTAGCTCTGTTAAGAGGAAACCGATGTATGTTGAGTTTACTTCCATCATTAACTCTGTTTATTGGTTAATTCTTTTGATATTTTATAACATAAATCTCTTTGGTCATTTTACCAGTGTAGAAGAAACCGCACCAAAACCATCCTGGGATGTCTGTTGTCTCAGAAAAATTCCCTTATATTCAAAGTCGTGAGGGCATTTATTTGAAGTGGATTATAATTGATGATAGTCACAGTTTCCAAATACCTTTTGTCAATCTCATTCTATTAAAACTGAACTATGAAACATACATTCTCCTTGCAACATTATCCTATAAACCACAAATAACCAGAGATGCTAGTTGTTAGTAAACATACAGTAATAATATACATATTAGTAGATCATTAATCACAACTTCTACATCTTTTACATGCTTTGTGGCAGCATTACTCGTGTACAGTGTTATTTACCTCTTTGTTGTCGTTGCTCATCAATCCGCACCTCAATATCCCGGCCTCGTCGTTTAACATAAACGGTATGCCAGTAACCGTCGTTTACATCAGAACCAACCACTAATGTCTGTCAAATATAATGCAGAAATTTCATGAAGGAAAATTCTACACCTTTTAAATGTCTTACAGCTTAGAGAATATTAACATATCAACAGGCCAGACAGTTTCATGCTCAGCAGAGACTTAAAAATGTCAAAAAAACATCACACAAGTTGTCACACAATCTGCAACAACTTGTAGATGTCTTTGTAAATTAAGAGCTACAGAAGAATGTAAAGCCATTTTGAATAAATAATAAAGATAATTAAACTGTCTTTTGGAGTGTTGTGAAATTCGAATTAAAAGGATTAGTACCGTAGTTGCTCCTCCAAGACTTAGAGTGAAGTGAATCGACCCGCCACTGACAGTCAATTCCATCGAGTCCTCAGATTTTCTTGTTGTCGTTACAAAAAGTAGTCCATTGGGATAGATTGTTTTAAAGCGTAGTGATATGTCTTCAGCTTCCGTCCTGGATTCGTCAGGTAAAGATACCTTCATATGCTGTGTTCCGTCAAATTTGAGAGTTGTTGCCGCTGGAGAGAGAAAAAAATACATCCTTCATGTAAAGCAAAGATAACCTGTCCGGTTGACGGCCACCTGTAGATGTACATTGTATTAAGGTTGTTTGTTTGATTGACTAGAGGCTGAGCTACCATCCTACTCAAGGTATTTCGTTTTTATTATGACAGATTATCCATTTCACACTGTTCCTTGCCTAATCTCATTGGAAAACCGTGAGTAAACCTCCTATATACCATATATACCACCCACAGACCACATTGTAGTGAGAAAAAGTTATTTTATTTTAGATTAACTGCTTTATTTGGGCGGATACTCAAGCTCATATTTAATTATCTTCAAATAATTTAAAATCTATAAGAGGGGACAAACAGCCGAAACAAAGCACAAGGTGGTGAGTTTTTGTTGAATTCACCCTTCGATTTTATTCATGCACATAACAGTTTTGATTATTTTAAAAATATATTTTGAATTACTGCAGACCAATCCAAATTAAACAAAAAAGTAATATAATGTACATGTATTAATTATCAAATACTTGTAGTAGACTGTTAATCAAATCTTAATAAATTCATGCGTGTTTCAATGTAGAAAGCTATGACTCAGGTACAACGCCCATTATAGAATAAAGATAGTTTTCCCCTGGACCTGTGCGCTTGCATGAACCCAAAATACCTAATCTGAGCAATCTTTTGTATATGAAGGTAATTAAGGTATACACATAGATCAGTTTGTCATTTGATATCTAGACGATCGGAGGATAACCTGTGAGGTGTAAATCCCAGGATAATTTAAACAGAAAGAGTTAGTCAAAAATCACAACAAAACTGGTGGTAAAGACCATCTTTAAATTAAAGATTCAAGTCACCTTTATAATGAATGGGGGCCATATATATATTTAAATTTGTGTATATAATAATAGGCTGCCTCGTACTTAAGGTAATTTCACTCATATGAAAGCATGCCAGCTAGGCTGATGAAGGAAATCAGTAGCATTACACAATGACAGACACAATACAATCATAAAAATCAACATCAAATCCACAGTGTTAGACGTCACAGCACATGGGCTTTGTGATGCTCTTTGGCTCTAAGAGCAACAGGCAACGGGCTGTCTAAATACAAAAATAAATGACGGTTATCTAATATTTTATTTTTTAGAAAGTCCAGTTTATAAATTTGAATTATTAGAGTATATATCAGAAATAAATGACACATGACGAGCTGCAAGTCATAAGTTTCACGGAAATGTCAAATATGGTTACAAAGTCACTACTTCAAAGGGATTTGGAGCGATACAATGGACGGTAAATTTAGGAGTTATTACGTGTAATTCGAGTTAAAACTATCAGTGATCGTTAATCTTTGAAGCGAAAAATCACTCTAGAGCACGCAACAGTCGTTATCAATAATACATGCCTTGTTCCCGAGGTCTGAGTCAACTCTCAAGGCGATTTATTGGTTTTAGATGTCCGATAATTGCACAGGTAAAGTATGTGACTGTCCTAACAAACTGACACCTGTAAGTGTAGGGTATTAAATGTTTTGTGGCCAAGAACGAATGTTAAACAGGCATATATCAAATTATCTCTTCTTTTGTTACCTTCAAGTCATCAACAAGTGACCAAAAATAAGTTAAAAACTGGCTGAACTTTTTACACTACACTTAAGGTTATTTCACTCATATTGATGAGAATGTCCACTTGTGTTGATCTTGCTTAAGTGCTGCCTAACAAGAATCAAATGAATGCCCCTCCAAAAACAAATGTTTGTTTGTTTCTTATTTTAGTGGAAACCCCAAGAATAAACACCCTCGCCATTACTGGCAGAATGACAATTGACACAGGAATCAAAAATAAAAACATGCCCTGACTGATCAGCTCACAGTTGCCCAGCTCTGAGAGATCCAGGACAACAAGGAAACCCCCTCCAAACACCCTTGCCATCTTTGTGTTAAGTCCTAATTGGTAAGTTTTGGTTAATTTGCCACACCTCACACATTAACAAAATTGAGACATCCAAGGTTTTTGATTGGATTAAATTGAATCCAATCCAGACAGGTAACAATACCCTAGTAGAAGATCAGTTCACTATTTACCATAAAATAGTCAATATCATATAACAGTGACAGTAGAGTGTTTACACAAAACTTGAGACAGGACTTAAATAAAATACAATATGTTTCACTTCGACAGGCAGTCACTCATCATGGAACAATGGCTACATTGTATGTTCTATATGGGTTTTAGGCCATAACACTGGCAAAGCTTAAGTACACATTACAGAAACTGAAACCATGGGAACTACACTTTATTTAAATAAAATATGATACACTATTAATACTTACAGGCGGGTCAAAACTATCTGAACTACATCTATATGAAAACATACTGTTTTACAATTATTCTATGATTCTTCTCTTAAAAATTGTTTTGCTTGATTTTTTTCATTTGTTCTGATTAAAAATTTGTTTCACTTGTCCGCAATAATTGTGTCGTCTTATAGCCATATTTGTTGTTTTATTACATAAATAGGTTCTCCAGATACATTTATCATGTAAATATATGTAATACTGTCTGTATACATGTACTGTGGAAGTATATTTAAAAGGTAACATTTGAAAAAAACAACTTGAACAATCATGATATCAAGTTTATTTCCAAAGCCTATTTTACATGAAATTAGGTCTTGTGATAATTGAGTTATGTATCTATTGTGTCTTTAAAAATTGACAGCAAAAATACAGTATGGGCAACATACCTTCTTGACAGACAGGTCCTATGTATCCAGACGCTCGGCAATCACAGATAAATCTGTTCCAGCCTTCATGACAGACACCTTTGTGCATACATGGTCTACTCAGACATTGGGGTTCCATCGTGCGACAATATTCTGCGATACCCTGAGCTGCCTGCTCCTTGGCTAACTGCGCAAGACCAACATTTTCACCATTCACAACAAGATCCTGTAAACATCCAACAAAACCATATCCCAACATGCCAGCCCACATATCAGGGGGAAGTAAGTAGGCATCTCGATGAGCACTAATTCCTCCAACGTACAAATTGCCAGAAAGATCTAGACCGGCATCAGGGCCGGGTGTCCTAAAATCCATTTGCTTGCTATCTACTTCAAACACACCCTTCTGTCCATCTAACATAACGTGAACCCTGTGTGGAAGACCATCTGTCAGTGACCTTGATGGGGCTTTGACCTTCACAGGACCTGATCCGAGGTCAAGGATAAGGTACAGGTTGCCATCAAGAATTTCAAGGGCAAAGAAATCTGACAAACTTTCGGCACCATTGCTATTGTACATGAGAACGCCATTGGACTCAACGGTTTGGAAATGGAAAGATATGGATCCATTTTTATCAACATTCCATTTCGGCAAAGTAATAACAGAATCAGGACTGGTGAAAGTGATTGGTTGGGATTCGACCAAATCTTGACATTTGTTAAACAAGACGTCTCCAACAACACTGATTAGATCATGTTCAGTTTTGGCCAGTTCCAATAAATTCAACACAATGTTGTCTCCATTATATTCCACCTGTAAAATAAACACACATACAATGAATATAAGGTTCACTAACATAACTCTATCTCATCACTAATGTCTGATTCAGATTAACAAATTGTTTTCATTATTTATAATTGTTTTTAATAAATGATTTGTGTGAATAATTGCTTTTAGTTAATGATTTGTTTCATTATGTTTACTGCTATATGATGCATTGCCAATGTTTGATGGATACCCAAGTCCGTGGAATATCTGCAGTAAAATATGCCTAATGTCTGCATGAAGCTTATGCAGTCTATAAAGTCATCTGTTAATTGATGTATAAAAATGTCATTAATTTTAATCACAAGTTTATGTATACATGAGAGTTGAAGCAGAAGGTAAATTTTCTTCCACCTGTCTAGAGCCAATAAAAAAATATGTCAGAAATGTTGACAAGCAATTATGATCTGTCTATGAGAATTAGGCAAATAAGATCTATCCATGTGTCATAATTTCATTTACTGGTGAGGACTTAATTAGTCTCCTACAAGGTGAATGTACAAAAAATTGTTACAAAATGAAAATTAACCTTATTTTTGTGTTTTTTCAAAGTGACGTCACTTTCGTGTTCTTTGAAAGTGACAGTTCATGTAATATTTTGGTCTTTTAGAAAGGAGAATGAACAAAATTTTGAGTTTAATAAAACAGGATGATAAACATACTTCTTGGAATCTTAAAAAAATGACAATGAACATAAAGTTTTTGTCTTTTACAAAAGAAAATGAAATCAAACCAATGTAACTGTTTGGACTGTTAAAAAGCAACTGTGAACATAAATTTTGTGTTTCTTTGAAATGACACAAATGTCATTTAAATTTAAATTATTTTTGTGTCAGTTTTGTGCCTTTTTAAAAGTTTCCATCACCATAATTATTGTCACTAAAGGATAACAGCTATAGTAGTTCAAACTCATCACAGTACATGCTAGAGTTTGTAAAGATCAAACATGAAGGTTAAAATAATCAGTTCACAGGAATTTGAATCAGATTAAAACAGCTGAACTACCTCATCTGCTGTGTTATTAAAGCCTTCATTTTGAGGATTTCAAGGACATTATTGTTACATATTTTGGGTGTGTTTTTATTGTTTGTTTTGTGTGTTTTTTGTTATTATTTTGCTTTCTCATCTCTTTGTGGTTTTATGCCAGTTGTCCTGCTATTTCGCTCATAACACAACCCTGAAGCTTGGTGGGGGTGGAAACCATACAACACTGACAACACACAATAAGGAGATAGCAAGACAGGCCCACATGGTGCCATTAAACCTGTGACTGTGGAATTCCCCTGTTCCTCATTATAGCTTTAATAGCAGTTAGACAGCATGGACCACCTGTGGATACCTGCCATATGACTAGCATATTTTCTTAGCTGAAGGAAGGTCAATTGAGTGGTGCTTTTCTTGTATTACACAGTCATATAATGATTTTGTTTTAATTTGCCAAATCTTTTAACTTTGCACAAAACTCCATTAATTTCTTGTTTAGTTGCTGTGAGTCAATACTTAGTTAGTTTTGTTTTATTGTATTTTATGTATGTACTTATGCTGTTAGAATGGTCATTTTTTAATTCAGAAAAAGAATCAGTTATTTTGCAAATGATGTTAGCGATACAACTGGTACCTATTTAGCAGTTTACAATAAAAGGATAACATATTGTTTTTTTTACTGCTGGAAACATAGTACAAAAATGAAATGTACAGGTAAAATTAATACACCTATTAATTAAAATTTGTCAGTAGTGGTTATCTAGAAATTAGTATTTCGGCCACTAGTTTATCGAAACATTTTTTTGTTTTTAGAGATCAAAGCTTTACCTTGGTGACCGTTGAAACTAAACAGATGTCCAATCAAAATAGATAAGACAAATCAGATGTCAGTTCCAAATAGCAGAAGCAATTTGATTGGACATTCTAAATGCATTGGGATGAACTCAATTGACTACAACAAATCTCATTACACCCTTGTGGATATAAATTATCATTTGTCTGACATTTTGGGAAATGTTTTCAGTAGAAGAAAAAACAGAATCGGTTATCTGCTAGAAATCAAGCTATCAATTTCCCAATATAAGTGCAATAGAATGAGCTGGAGTTCACCTCAAAACGTCCCTGGATTTAACTAGCTATTTCCCTGGTTAACTCACGTAATTCCCTGTTATTTTGGGCAGATGCCAAGTCTCGTGACCTATAGACTCTTCCACAGGAACGTACCGAGAGAATCGAAGGAAAACATGGAGCCGAGAGTTCTCAGTCTGTCTTTTCATTAGTCTCAGCAGCTCACGAAAAGCAGACCTTTTTTCCGAGACTAAAATAAACAGCTTACCATTGTTTGGGTTCTGAAGACTCTAACTAAACCCCTCTTTAATTACCTATTGTCGTATAAGATTGGAGAGAATCGATCAGTGTACCAGACAGACATCGCATTAGGGTAAGATTATCTACCCAGCCAGCTAAATCACTAAATTAACACTAATCTGTCTTCACAACATGCTACTTACTAACTCCACAAAATCACTGATTAATCTGCGTCTAGTCTTACATTTTAGGAAAAGGTCAGATTGGTGTGTAGAAAGATAGAAGAATGGAAATGGAGGAGCAAACAGTAACATGATACAGATTGATTTGTGTTTACCGCCATGCTCAAACACATCCTGATAGGACACTCTAATATAACTATAAACATTGATTTATTGATGATTCGTGTTTAATGGCGTGCTTAGGGGTATTTCACTTGTATGACAACGGTGTACTCCAGCAAATGCAACTCAAACATAACCCTAACATGAGCAGTGTTTAGTCTGTTGGACATGGGACAATTATTGATCGATTGACTGGTGTTTTATACAGTGCTCAAGGGTAATTCACTAATATGACGGCAGTATATCCAATAGTAATTGTACCACTAACACCATCATGAAAAGTAATGTTCCTCCAGTGCTAAGTAAAGCAGTAGATCTATACTGGAGATATACTACCTGGAGACAAGAGGATACAAATAGTTACAGCAGGACATCACATCGAAGTAACTTTCAGACATGTGTGGTATCTATATTGTGTGATTGTGGGTAGGGGTTTCAGTATTTAACAGTACGTTTATGATCTGAAAGTATGCTTAAAGTCCTGGTTTAAACTTTAATAAACAAAATTCTCTCACCTTTTTGAGACATCCTTTAAAGTTATTAGGTACCAATGACCCAGAAAGTTTGGCAGTATTGGGACTTCCTGCTACATATAGAATGTTACTGGACAGAAGAGTGAAGTCCCCTGATGCAGAACCATAGTCCTCTGTTTTACCGTCAATGAACACTTCAACCTAAACAAGAAACAGAACTTATCAATTTTGTGATATGAAAACATGCAAGTATAAGTTAATAGAAGAAATATACAACACTTGCAAACATTGCTTGTGCTTCAATTTGTATTATGCTTATCAAAAGCAAAGTCACAACTTGGGTATACATTTGGTAGTCAGCACGGCAGATCAGCCGTTTGCAGACATGGCTTTGGGTAGCAGGTATTACACCTGACTACTGCACAATGTAATAAGGTGTAACACTGTAATCAAAACCACCCTGTCATCTTTACACTGACAGAAACCAACTATTTCTATGTGGAATGGTTCCAGCAATCCAATACAAAACGACTGAGCTCTGGTGGGCTCTAATATCTGGAGAGAAAAAAACCCTTAATAAATTTGCAGCAACGCTGAGAACGAGCAAGTGCTGCATGTTGTTTTACGGTCCTGCGCAGTGCTTTTTCTAAGACTATAGATTCTACTTAGGACAGAATTCAGTTCAGACTCTATAAACAGCCCATTTATCCCAGCTGATTTGCTCTCCCCCTGAAAGCCCTGTAAGTGTTACAGCTCAATGAATCCTAGTCAGAAAAACAACACACTTCTTTTTGGAATACATTTATACACCTATCCGTTAAATCAATATCAAAAAAAGAGAATAATATAAAATTACATTAGGATTTGAGAACGATCAATCTGCTTCTACATTTCTGGAGTAATGAAGTTTTATATAAACAGAATTGGAAAAACGCATCTGATCCACCTATGATCAATAAGACTAATATAATATGTTCATAAATCTTTATTAAAAGTGTAGTCAAAATGAAGCTACATGCATTGAATAAAGAGTTACAGCATAAAGATACATCGGCCTGAAGTTATTTAGTTAATTCTTTTTCCGTATTTGAAATGAAAAAAAGGATAGAACCAATGCAAATATGCACGTTATTAAATTCAACTGACGGTAAAATCAATATGTTCTTGCGAAAAGAATGTTGATGAATTGCGCTTTAATGTGAAACAGTTTTACAATTTCACGTGATGGAATACATGAAATTATACAGACATTAGATTCAAATGGGTTATCTGCACTTTAATGTTTAAACATTACAGAAATACTCTAATATTTAATTTCACATTACCAGGATATCTGGTTTTATTGTTTATTTGATTGGGGTTTATCGTCCTACTCAAGGGTATTTAACTTTTATGGCGATGGACTCTTCATTTCACACTGTTCCTTTGTAATATACGTTGGAAAAGCAAGGAAACCTTGTAAAAATCACCACTGCAACTCACTCCTATACCTGCTGGTTTTATAGAGTAGCTGGTTTTTGTGTGTTGTGACTATTTTGACTGTTTAAGTAAAACTGATAAACATGTATAATCTCAGCGATCCAATCTCCTACCAACAATTACCCAAACTTCATGTCAAGGTCTTAAAATGAAGACCTTTGACCAAGAATCTGTCTGCAATAGAGAATCTAAAGGTACTTTTTCAGATAGCTCAATAAATTTTGTCTGCTTAGGTCAGACATTGTCCTGCACAAAACTAACGATCAATCATCAGAGGCAATGAAGTTCAACATACAGTATTACCAACAGGGGATAGCTGTTAAGCTTTCCATGAACTTGTAATTGGTGGAGAAAAAATACACGGACAAATTGTACAGTTATCATAAATCAGATGATTGTAAATTGAGTTACATTACGAGAAAAATGAGGATTTTCCAGAAATTGTAGACTCTGCGGAATCAATATCCAGCCAATGGAATTCAATCGTGCGAGCAATTAAGAGATAAACATCCATCAAAACAAACAACCAAAGACAGCTAAGAGTTCTAAAAACTCTCACATCAAGTACTGCTTATTAAAGGCAAATGAATTATTAACCTATTAACATTATTAGGCAACATTTTTATCACAATGTCAACTACATGTAACAACAAGTTATCCAGCTCACAGATACATGATAGTTTGATTATTCAAAGCGGAGTCGATCAATTTAACATGAACTGTGTCTCGGTTATTTAGTTGATAAAATCTTTTCCACAGCTCTTCAAAATAGGAAACCTGTCCAATTATATATAGCTGTAACAAAAGTATTGTGGTACAGAAAATAATCTACTGCCTAGCACCCACTAAACAACGTTTTAACAAATAATGGAGAAACCATCCTGTATATAAAATCTACAGTCATTTATATGAAATCTAAATTTAATGAATACATTTTTCTATTGCTAGAGTAGAAAGATATATTTTTTTTAATTCTTCATTAATATTTTTTAAAAACCTGATTGTGTTAAAATACTTATTCCCACGAGAAAAAGATTCAAAACAAACTATCAACATAAAAAGTATACCACCTCCTTACATTTTTCTATGCCAAATTAATTTACATTCTCTAAACAAAAACTTAGGAGTACAAATTTCTTACACATTAGTTCTTGAATACCAGTGAATGTTTGTACAGAGTTAAAATAAACATTGGAATCATATTATCAACAAAACTGTTACAGCATAAAATATGCATTAGCAGTGTAATTTTCCATGTGTAAAATATCTAATAGTTTGTTTAGTATACAGAAGATGCCGTACTTTAGTAACACGCATAGTCTTAGCTAGAGACCTGTCCACCTGTCATTTTTGACAGGCAGATTACTAAAAATGGTTAAAAGGACAGGTAGAAATTTTAACATGGGAATACAAAAATGGAATATTTTGAGAGGCAATATCCCTCAAAATAAGGGTTTATGACAGACAGATTTCCAATCCTAGCTAAGACACCGGTAAACCATCTAGAATTTATCACCAATTCGTTAAGTTTTGTGCCAAAGCTTAACACATGTAAAATAAAATTGTACTGGTTGTTTAATGTTTGATGCTTACATGTATAAAATGTGATTTCAGTAGTGATTTTGTAAGATTAGTGTTTGTTTTTGTCACTTTGTGCTGTGAGTGTTCACAGTAATTCAGATTATTTCACTCACAAGAAAACAGCGCTCCATGTGACAAGGAAAATCTATATCATCGAAGCTCAAGATCAGTGTAATATGAACTGATTGATTAGCATTTAGTGCCATCCTCAAGGATATTTGACTAAACTGTGGGTGGCTTCACATTAACCCAACCATATGATGTGAAGTATTTTGTTCAGTTAGAAATTAAAGCTCCTACAGTCCTATACTCACATGACGGGTGCAAGCCCAATGGGTGAGGGAAATCACCGTCCCTCAATGTCACTAGCCGCAGAAAGGCACCCAATACTAAAGACTGGCTTCATGTTGCCCCTTAGCTCTGCGAACACCAGGACAACAGGAGACTACACACAGAGGGCACTTGAAGGTCAGACTTTCATGTGAGTGTCAATTATATGCTATTCTTCCTAATTATTATTAATCGTGTATGTCATTAATTTCAGAATGACAAGACCAACAAGAAGCTCTCTCATTAAAATCAGTGAGAAATACTTTAAAATGTGTTTGACAGCCACTTCTTTCTAAAGATCCCCAAAAAATGAAACACATAAGCGATAGCACTTGTAAATGAGTCATTCTCAAAGACCCTAGGGCAGAATGGTGAAAACAATCTTTAAAAAAATACATAAGTCATCTCACAGTTATAAATTGTAACAAGTTTTTACAACAACTACAAACAAATTTATGATAGTTATTTTAGATAGTTTCCCTGAAAATTTTACAAAAGTGAAAATTCTGTATTTAGATTCACAATTAACATAATTCTTTTACTGGTTCACTTGAAAAAATGTAGAGAAAATTTCACATTACTTAGGAATTTTACAGTAGTATTTTTTATTACTTATATGTATCATCGCGCTTATTTGCCCCAGGTAATTACAGTCTTAATTGAATTAGCGGTAATTACTGGCGAGGAACTCAAGTAAACTTAATGGTAGATAATTATATCAAATTTATCATGTGTGGTCTGAATGAACAGTTTACATCAAATTTAGCATTTAAAATAAACAAGTGATCTCCAATATAACCTGAAAAGAAATTGCGGTTCTTTTTCTCACTTACAGGTATCTATTGATTTATATGTTAGTTATATTCGGGTTTCACATCCCAATTAAGTCGGTTTGTTTTATTGGGGTTTAACGTCTCATGGGGGGGTGGAAACCCCACTCAACGTCACTGGCAACAAAAATGACAAGACACAATACAAAGACATCACAAACAGGTCAGCTTTGTGTTGATGCGTATCTCTGAGAGCACTAGGTCAACAGGAAGCTCCCTCCTTACCACCCAGTGTTCTATAAAAGGGTATTTCACATGACGAGTGAAGGATTCCACCATTACTCCAAGCCCCATAACCCAGGAAGACGCCATAATACTAAATTCTATCTCAAAAGAAACGTTTACTGTTTTCAGAAAGAGAGGACAATACTTAAATTTAGTTGTCAAATTGTTTCAAGGAGTTCTACATGTTATAGTTCTTGTGTATAGTTTAACTATGAAAAATCTTTCTTGTAATTTTCACTTTAATTCTAGCAGGAGAACTTGCTGTTGCCCTGGTGCACTCACAGCCGAGGGTCACCAAGAAGCGGATCTGCTTGTCATGTCCTTGTTTTCCATCTGTTGATTGTCCTGTCTTATCATGTCCTTGTTTTCCATCTTTTGATTGTCCTGTCTTATCATGTCCTTGTTTTCCATCTGTTGATTGTCCTGTCTTGTCATGTCCTTGCTTTCCATCTGTTGATTGTACTGTCTTATCATGTCCTTGTTTTCCATCTGTTGATTGTCCTGTCTTGTCATGTCCTTGTTTTCCATCGTTTGATTGTCCTGTCTTATCATGTCCTTGTTTTCCATCGTTTGATTGTCCTGTCTTATCATGTCCTTGTTTTCCATCTTTTGATTGTCCTGTCTAGTCAATGTTTGCTTTCAGTGACATCAAGGTTTGTTCTTTCTCCCATTTGACTGGCAAGTTGTCATATGAGTGAAATAGCCTTAACTATGATGTACGACATACAACCCCAACCAAACAAACAATCTCTTCAATTCTAAAAATACTAAAATAAGTTCTACACAACATATAGGAACTAGAAATTAAATATAATATACCAGCCACTGACTACCAACAGCCATTCAAATGATGAGTTTGAAACAAACTAAAACAACTACTCCATTTTCAAACTAATTTGAACACCAACTTTTCCCTGGCTTTCTATAAAGTCATCCAAAATAAGGGAGATGCTACACTGACACTTTGATAACTATTTCCTCAAAGCTTAAAAGACCATAAATTTAAAAATTGTTATTTCAATTGTTCAATTAAATCTGGCTTCAATAATATGATGATAATACCAGCTTTATTGATGTAGAAATATTTCCAAAATTCATATAATAAATGGATTGCGAACACTGTGAATTAATTTTATAAGAATTATTTGTCATAAAATCGACTTAAACTTTTCTTGTATAATTTTGCAGAATCACTAGAGTACTCTTACGCCTAGCATGATACTGATCTATCAGGAAAGGTATGATCTAGCCAACAATATCAATGGTTAGTTACTTACATAGCAAACCCCTTTGTCCCTGGCAAGCTGTGGTTAGCAAAAAAACGTCAAATTCATGTGCACAAAAGATAAATAAATGAATAAGTGAAGAATGTTATATTCAAGTTAGTAGTGGCGAGTACATTGAAAAAAGTTAAAAATATAAGAAAACTGGAAGAAGGAAAGGTATCATGTTTTGGGGAATAAAAAGCAAATATGAGTAATAAGTCTCTCATAGTTTTCTTTTAAAAAATTTCTTATCAATTATAAAATTAAACATTCTAGTGCATTTAATGGATAAAAATCAAATGAAATAGTTTTTGAGGTTCACATCAAACATAAACTTAAAGATTGTTTTATTTGAGTTTAGAGTTTTCAGTTAATTAATATTGTCACCAAAGCAAATCGCAACAGTCCAACAGGCCACAAAACAACAAAATGTTCAATTGTTCTGATCAAATGCATACAAGATCCAGAACAAAACAGGTCAGTTTTCGAATCTGAATGGTCTGATCAACATTACAGACCAAGTGTATCAAAACTCAGGTATAAATGATTGTACCTGTATTAAGATTTATCTGTGGTTGATTATACCTGTAACAATAACACAATCAACCAATCAAAACAATGTAAATGCAGGACAATTAGCATAAGTCAATCCAACTTCATCCACCAATCATGCAGGATCACAAAATGTACCCTCCATAAAAACAAAATAAAACAATTCAACAATCAATCACATGAAATGAAAAACTCAGTAAGAATCTGTTGTATTTTATTATGAAACAAAAATTATGAACCACTTCTGCCTAAAATTCATTCAACCATTTATGATTAGTGGTATTACAGAAACAAAGATCATTTCACTCATACAGGGTGATGGTGCATGTTGTTGAAATGATGTCATACTGGAACAGCAGCATCAGAAAAAGGCGAGGCGAGGCGTTTAAACTTTATTGACACCCTGCGATGTATTGTAACACTTTATACTTAGCATCTTACAGGAGACTACAATGTAACAGCTTTTTTATAAAAACGGAATCGGTCAGACATCAATACCATTTTGGATTCTGGTAACTCTTTGGATTCAAGAAGTCAGTTAAATTGATAAGGGTTTTTAAAGAACTTCAGATTGTTTCACTCATATTATGCTGTGATAACCTATGGGTGAAAGAGGCCATAACAGGTAATATATAGGACAAGCACAAATCACAATCCAGACACAGTTATCTTCCCTGTTGCCCCTTAAGGCCCGTTCCCATAGAACAAATTTTCATCCGACCAGACACTCTCCGCTACGATCCGCTGTCGACCGATGTGATTTGAATGGGAACTGTTCAACATATTTCGTCCGAGCCGAGGTCGCCAGAGGCCATCCGCCAAAATCTCTACTTGTGTCGGCTCTGTGGCCGTGCCGGATCAAAGTTCAACATGCTCAACTTTCTCGTCCGACGTCGATCGATAAAGGAACTCT
>JAQQZZ010074843.1:0-20736 GCA_030265115.1 Mopalia vespertina
CGTTCGACACTTTCCTTAGTTATCTCGGAGGTGAATGGAAATAGTAATAATATTACACGAAAGCGTGTAATGTTAACCGCCGGATGTTTTGTGGGCATCCGTGCATGGAAATAAACAGTGTAGCAAAGGAAGAGAGGCTTAATTCGACAACCTTCTTTTCAGCAATGCCTCGGGACGATGACACTGGTTATGCGGAAGGCTTTATGTCCGAAACTCCAAATAAGACTTAACCTCGCCCATGCCTTGGAACTGACAAGGGTAGTAGGATGCTATGTCCATCCCGACGATATCTACGGAGTCACAGCTCATAGCGTTCCAAAGCCCAATATATTCATGTTCGAAACAGACCCTTTAGACAACCAGTCAATCCTGACTGGTTACGTATAGGAGTTGGATAGAGCTAAACGTTACGTTTGAAGATAACTGGGTCACTTTAACTTCAAGTTATGATCTTAACAAGAAATATTTGTGTAAATATTAAGCCACAAAAATTGACGGCCATATTAGCACACATTTGCTGAAAAAATTTCTTTGTCCAATATATAACAGAAGAAAATATGGTCCATGTTTGTGTTCCTGGAGTTTGTGTTCCAGGTATCATGTTCACACTAAGACAGGAATATTGTTAAACGCGCAATAGCGGTTCTATTGGAGAATGTAATTTGCTGGAACACCGAATGCAATCATATCTTTTACTGAAATATTTCAATATGAATTGAATCTGTATTAGTTTTGACGTTATAGTGTTTTCACACATATAAGCCTTAATCTGGCAAAATATGCAATGGTGGCTATGCTGAACTTGATGGAATATACGTACACATGACCATATTGTTTTGAGACATTTGGTGAAATGCAATCCCATCAGATGTTGGGATCTATATTCTAAGTTTGGAATTAACCTGTGAGTTTGTGTTCACAACACGTATTGACCTGAATATTGTAAAATTTAGCTATACTGGACATACGGTTTTATAGCGGAATTTGATTAAATAAAATCCCATCTAGCGTCAAAACAGGAGAAATTTATATATGTTCCAAGTTTGATTTGTTTGTTTGGGGTTATACAGCGTACCTTAGTTTATTTCATCCATGTGACGGCATACCATCCCAATGGGCAAAGGATGCAATACAAAGACATCACTAACAGATCAGCTTCATGTTGTCCCTTCGCCCAGAGCACCAGGACAACAGGAAGTTCCCTCCCAACCGGAAGCCCAAGTTTAAAGTTTTTTGTTTGCTATGACTAGTGTATTCACAACCTTTGAGACGGTCAGGCAGCATGTCGGAACATCGTTCGACACTTTCCTTAGTTATCTCGGAGGTGAATGGAAATAGTAATAATATTACACGAAAGCGTGTAATGTTAACAGCCGGATGTTTTGTGGGCATGCGTGGAAATGAACTAAAGTACTCCGCGGACTAGTATTTAAAAAAAAAAACCTACCAAACAAGCCAGTATCTCGGGTAAAGTCCCACTCAAACAAAGCACTGTTCCTTTTTTATCTATGACTTATGTAAATAATTAAAATTTTGTCATCTGTAAGTATTTTAATTATGATGTAGCTCCAATGACGTCATAATATCAACATAATAGCCTTCAGACGTAAACAATTAACACGGGGATAACTCCGTCATATAATGAAAGTAAATCAACATGAGTTACCTCCCATGAAAATAACCGTTCTACATCAGAGATTATTTACGGTACGGTAATGACCTAAGGATGTTCAGACATGGGTCGAACAGTAGCATTGCTAGGGAAACAGTCAAATAACAAATCGTCAAACACAAGAACCAAGCCGATTGTTTAAATTCATATAACTTGTAATATTTAATTTCTCATCATCGAATCTGTACAAGTGTAGACCTTGTCTACCTTCCGGCAAGGAATGCCGATATTACATAGTTTAATCATACGTTACAAAATAATTTAAACTCCATACAACATCACGTATTTATATCTTTGCGAGTTACCACATACATTCATAAAGCCGGCAAATAGACAACCCGACAAAACACAAAGGAATATAGATACATGTTATAAACATGTACAGAATGGTTCCTCAAAGAGAACAGGAAAGAACTAAACGGGCATCCACACACACTGATTAAACTAAGTTTCCAATAAGCTCGTCATACAAAGGGAATACTGTCGCTAAAGTTAGATGCAAGCACATATTTTAAATATATACAACAGGCACACTCGCACTGTTCATTATCAGAACTACATAGCACTACAATAATGTTTCAATGCACTGTGTTTAATAACATTCACTTAATGTAAGAGATATACATGTACTTGGCATATATTAAATATTGTAATAGACTTTTATTTTAAACGTTATTATTAATTTGATTTACAATAGCATTCACTGTATAGAAATCTCTTGTTTTAGATTCTTTGACAAAATTTCAACTTGTACTAGTTGAGCTAACATTAGACATGTAAAAGATCATTCGATTGATTGGCGTTTAACGCCATACTTTTAAAAGGGGATTTCACTTCTATGACGGCAGTGAGTTTCATTGTGGTTGTGTGAACAACAACACAACCATAATGTGAAGTGTTTATATATACAAAAGCTCTGTTCGAAAATTAATGTTCCTCCATAACTTACAGCCTAAATATACTTCAATTACACTGTCCTTAACCAGAGGTCCTGGGATAGAGAAACTCCTGCCTTGCTGTAAACCCCTTCCTGGGTCCACATGGAGTAGAGAAACTCCCTGGCTGTAAACCCCCTTCCTGGGTCCACCTGGAGTGGAGAAACTCCCTTGCTGTAAACCCCAATCCTGGGTCCACCTGGAATAGAGAAACTCCCTGGCTGTAAACCCCAATCCTGGGTCCACCTGGAATAGAGAAACTCCTGCCTTGCTGTAAACCCCTTCCTGGGTCCACCTGGAGTAGAGAAACTCCCTGGCTGTAAACCCCTTTCTGGGTCCACCTGGAATTGAGAAACTCCTCCCTGGCTGTAAACACTTTCCTGGGTCCACCTGGAATAGAGAAACTCATCCCTGGCTGCTGGGTCCACCTGGAATTGAGAAACTCCTCCCTGGCTGCTGGGTCCACCTGGAATTGAGAAACTCCTCCCTGGCTGTAAACACTTTCCTGGGTCCACCTGGAATTGAGAAACTCCTCCCTGGCTGCTGTGTCCACCTGGAATTGAGAAACTCCTCCCTGGCTGCTGGGTCCACCTGGAATTGAGAAACTCCTCCCTGGCTGTAAGCCCCTTCCTGGGTCCACTTGGAATAGAGTAACTCCTGCAGATTGTCCTCCCAAAAATCCAGTTTTGTTAACAGAAACTGTTGAATTCAGATTAAAAGTATTCATGACTTGGCATTTGATACAAGATATCAGTGGTGGCCAGTGAGAAATTCATAGCATAACCGGTCATCACGCATAGGCTGGTCACACTTGCAAAATGTTCTCCTGCATAATTTGTGTATTCATTGATAAATATAGAGAAAATAAGTCTTAAATTGGTTTCATGGACAGCTGATTGAATAGGAATTCAAGAAAATAAAATATCACTAGTACAATGCACAACCAGTAAAACACAATCTATAAGAAAGCAACACTATTTTACACAAGCAATGTACAGGCAAATTTACATTATAAAGTAGCAAGTAAGTTACGTTATCAACAAACACAGTTTCTCAGAAACACAAACGACTGCAGTGGCAAGCTCAATGGTACACATCAAGTTTTGATTTGATTGTTTGATTGAGGTTTTACGCCATACTTGCGCTTTTCTCTCTCATATGTTAGCAGAGGAAACAACCTTATTGAGTTGCCAACCAACAATGAAAAGATTCAAGTGAAGAGGAGGACTTCTGTATTGTGCAATCAGACAAGGTGTGCTAATTTTCACTGATCGACGCCACAGCAGGATGGTTTCGTGTTGCCCCTGGATAACCAGGGGTACAGGAAGCTACCTTCAATAGGGTACCACCAAGCCTTGATAAAGGCCTATTTATGTGGTGCGCAAATCAACAATGAAAACTCAAACCGCAGTAAATTAGCTATGAGCAAGTCTATTTTAGCAATAGCACTAGGCCGAAAGATTTCACAATGCGGTCCTAATTCCACAGATATCCCTATTCATTTGGCCATTATAGACACACTGTGACCATTTAGACGCTCAGACAAAAAAAACCGGTTAATTTATAAATTTTTGTGTCGCCTGCATTGGATTCCTAATTATGCACAGAATCAATCAGCACTTTAAGAACACAACTGAAGTGGAAAATGAAACAAGTCCCAAAGCACTTTTGTTTGATTTACAACAGATTTCAAATACCATATAAAAATAAAAACAAAATGTACACTTACTATACAACAAGTGAGAATCCTAGAGTATACAAAAACTACAGACGTTTTCAGTGTAATATTGTAGGTTAAAAGAATTTCCGCTAACAAAAAGCATTAATATTAGGTAGGATCACTGTTTAATTGTAAGAGGGAAAAAATTGGGTGTTTTTTTTGTTGTTTTTTTTTAAGGGGGGGGAGTGGGGGTGTCAAGTAACATACTACATGTAGATTTACGCTCAATTATCATATGAACTCCTTAGAAAAGACTCCTATCAGTCCTATGCAAAGTCTATCAATAACGAATTTCATTGAAAACATAAGCCCCCCTCCACCCCTCTTTTACGTGTGGTCAGATCACTGTGGAACAACCAAGACGATTAGGAACAATGTCCAATCGTCACGTGGATTTTCAGTGCAGGACAAGTAAAAAAAGTTATTATTTTTAGGCGCCGCGTCCACAAGTATTGTGGCCCTATCTCAGAAAAAGTCAAACCAGAAATATGACACATTCAATGACGGTTGACATATTTACACAAGACTGAAGATGACTGTTAAACAGCATGTGACGATTTTTATTTTGTGAGCGGCCCTTAATCATACGTCAGGCTGTATAGGTGTCTCCATAAAACCACTGCTTTGTCCCTGCTACTCCAGTCATTACATATTAAGTTACTTACCGATCACTGTTTATAGCAATGATCTTAGGAAGAAAGTTTGTCAGAAAGCAGTATAAAATTAAAACATATACAAGCTGCACTTGATCATCAGTATAGCAAAATCAAACCCATACATCGGTGACGATGTGTGCAAAATGAAGAATAACAAGTTTGTCTGAAGCTATAATAGTTATTAAGATAAAAGGTCAAATAATAAAATCAACTAATTAAAATACAGATTAATTATCAGTCAAATACCTGAAAGCTATGGCAAGGAAAAAAAAAAAAATATATATATATATATCACAGTAAAGTGGCCCAAAATCCACTGTACAGAGCACAACAACAGACAAACAAGATTAGTTAATGATACAAATTAAAAAAGTGAATATGGACAGTCTACTAACAGTAGCAAAAAAGGATCCAGAATATTATTCAATTCCTATATATCTGTTCATATTTACAGCCATAAATTAACTGGTGCACACATTTAAAAAAAAGCAGTACAATCTGTAATTCCATTGTTTGAAAAATATTAGGGAATGTCAATATAAGACAAAAATACCTCAAGCTTTCCAAAACAATTAACCTGTCATAAGTGACTAACGCAGTAATTAGACAAATACAAACCAAACTCAATACAAAGTTTAAAACGTGTGACAGTTTTTACTCCAACAAACTTCCACAGTCTGAAAAGCTCTTGAAATACTGAGTGAGCTGTTTGACGAAGATCAAACTGACAAACCTAGAACAAACTTTAAACTGATATGTACAAAAAAATGTCTTTAAATAAGCAGCACTCCTATTTTCAGCCGAGCGGAACAAGAGACAATTCCTTCAGAGGGAAATCATATTCACAAGTCGCAGTAAAACAGTTTTCAATTTTAGCTTGAAAGTTCAAAGTTCACCTAGCTGCTACGTCAATCTCTTACTTACTTCTGGGTTGGCCATGATGCATCTATACACAACATAGAATCACACTGTGGAAAGTAACATAGTTTCTTATAACATTCCTTTAAGTCACCGTGAATCTTTTCAATCAACAAAATAACGAGTCTTCCATTTCTTATAAATGACCCTTTCAACATTCGTGACCCTGTAAAATTTGGTTTGCTCACACTTCAAGTTTTGAATATCTGCAAACTATCATGATCAGTTTATTCAGAGTTAGTTTCCTTGTTACCAGTCTCTTCCTCGCCCGTGTCAGCGTTCTCCAGTGGCGGAGACGTAATCTTCTGTGAGGGCGATGGTGATTTCTGCTGCTGGGCTTGTTTTGCTTCTGTCTTGGCTATGGGTCGTGGAGATGATGAAGAAGGTTGTTGCTGAGGTTTTGCCTCAGACTTGTTACTGTCCCAGGGTGATTTCTGAGCCTCATTAAGTTGATTATTGATCTGGTTTGTTGGGTGTACAGGTTGTTGTGTTGTCTGTGGCATGGTCACCTGGTTGTTCTGGACAGGGGATTGACTGTAACCTGTGACTGGCTCCTCGGGCTGGGGGCTACTGTCCTGCTCATCTGTCAACTCACCATCTTCTGCTTCCTAAACAACAAATATAACATGGTCACATACTGGGAAAACTGAAGAGATTTGAGTAACATAGATGGGTAACTGGTGCTCGTTTCACAAAGCGATCTTAGCTTACGTAAAATGTAATTACCATGACGACCAGTACTGAACATATAAGTGTTACCATGACAGTTACGCTAAGAGCGCTTTATGAAACAAACCCCAGGGACTAGTTCCTCGAAAGAGTATTAGTGGCTAACACCAGATTAAATCGCTAACACTGGGTTAGGGATAGGCCTTCAACATGGCATGATGTCATCTAATAGAGGATTAAATTTTAAAAGTGCTTCGACCAACCGGCCCCTGGTCATCAAACAATATAATGCTGTGTAGGTTAGGGAACAATTTCTTCTTGCTTTAGGCTAATGCTTGTTTGTTTGTTTGATTGGGGTTTAACACCGTACTTGAGAGTATTTCACTAACACGACGGTGTGCTAGCCCAATGGGTGAAAGAAACCAACCTGACACCACTGGTTACAAACAAAAACATCACAGGACAAGCACAGGACACTCACAGGCCAATACAAAGACATCACAAACATATCAACTTTAGCTCAGAAAGCATCAGGGCAACATGAATCTCCTTCCAACCACCCCCTTTAAGCTAAGTTATCACACCAAGTGCTTTTGATATGTGTTTTTTAATTATGGCCTAATTCATAGGATCTAATTGGTTTGTAATTCTATTAGATATGTCTTTAATGGAACGTACTTCATGTGTGAAGTAGCAAAATCCAACAAGTAATTAAACCGAAAAAAGGTATAACATAAACTTGTTCACAAACTAAACAGGCCTATAGCTACATGTTCTGATAAAGAAAACCAGATGAAATTCCTGAGGTTGTGCCCGTATATCTCTAAAGCATGGCACCCATAAAGAAATCAACATACCTCTTCAGGACAGAGTTCAAAGGCCTTTGTTAATGTCATCTTAGCACTGTGTGAACGTTCGAGGAAATATCTAAATAAGAAAAAGAGAAGACAAATATATATTTATAAACAAAAGATGAACTACTTGTAGATTGGCAAACATGAAAAAAATCTTAACTTTTCTCAGCAAATATCTGAAGAGATTCTAAAAAAGTTCAACTATATTGGAAACCACTAGAAATTGAAACTTTTTTTTCAACTGATCTCACTGAAAATAAATACTCACCTTTTTAATTGGTTTGTTTGATTAGGGTAATGCCATACTTAAGGATGTTTCACTCCCATGACGGCGTGCCAGCTCAATGGGTGAAGGAAACCACCCTCAATGCCACTGGCAACAGAGACAACACAGGACACATACAGTAGTCACAGGACGTAATACAATGACATCACAAACAGATTGGCTTCCCATTACCCTTCAGCTCAGAGAAGCCCTCCCAACCCTCCGTCCAACATTTTTAAACACAACAGAAAAGCACACACTGAGTACTCCGGAACATACAATGCTTTTATTTAACATACACTGAACGAAGCTTTTGGAACCACATATTTAAAGAATACTCACTCCTTAAAGCATTCACTTACCCATTTGAAGTCTCGTTAGATTGTGCTGGAGGTGACCAGTTATTGTAGGCATATTGAGTGTTCCCAGGATATGGTCGCTATCAAACAAATAATTTTTAATTAATTACACAAAGGTATGAGATTACGTAATGAATTTGTTTTCCTCTATTAGGGAGTGTTTTCACTGAGTTTATGCATTGTGATCCCGTTTAAAAAAATATGACTCCACAGTTTTTATGTGTTCATGAAAGTTGTTTCAAAAGAAAACAACCTTCCAACCCAATGGTGATTGGTGATCCTTCAATGTCAAATGTTTCCAATGTTGTGGCTATAGTAAATAGTGGTCTCATAGTCTACAACCCCTTGTGTGCAAGGGTTGATAAAAGCGTCAATGGTTTAAAAACACCAGTTCAAAGTAATATGGATTGGGAAGAGTTGAATACCATATGAATATTAAAAACTTAAATAATATGTTTATTAGAATTTCCAGGGAGATTAGCTGTGAAGAAAACTATTTAAATGAATTTAAAATGGGTTGTTCTGAATACAATATAGTAAGAGTTACAGAGTATCATTTCATTCATGGTCATTTATTATTGCTGCTCAAGTCAACTTTATGTAACAGTTAAAAATATTGATTTGGCATCCATTGTAACTACGGTCTATCCCACAGGGGCCAGTTGCTCGAAAGACGATTAGCTGCTAGCACAAGATTAAATCGCTAACACCGGGTTAGAGAAAGACCTTTAACATGGCGTGACATCATCTAATAGCGGATTAAATGTAATAGCACTTCGAGCAACCGGTCTCAACTATAAGAGAGTGTGGAGCATTACCCGTTCTAGTTCATCATTGAGCCACTCCACTGCCCAAGTCCATTTCCTCTTCAGATCACCATTACTCTGTAACATCTGTGCAGCAGGCATACAACTGGAAAACATAAACACTTATCAGTTACGCATTCAACATCCAACATACATGTAAATCCAATCCAGCTTGTCTGGGAAACTTTCAAAGAATTGGATACTGTTTTCCTTTGATTTGGAAATTCTTTCCTTAGGCTTTCAAAAGTTTTCTCAAGTTGAGTAATCTTATTAAAAGTGTCAATAGTACATTAAGTTTGTTTGTCCATTCTAAAATAGAGATGAAATCATTCTCTTTTGATGAAACTTTGATTCAATATGCGCAGTTATACAACTGATGCCTTTTTTTAAGAACTACATTTTCATTACAGAAAGAAAAAGTTTGAATTGACTCTGTTATTCAGTTGAACTAAGTGGAAATTTGTTTGTTGGTTATCTGCCACCGGGTAAATAACAAATGTCCTTTTCCTTTATTAATGGATTGATTGATTGCGGTTTTACGCCCTACTTAAGGGTATTTCACTTATATGACAGCGCTGTATTCCAACAATAATTGACACTAGCACAATAAAGATGTGAAGTGTTTTCAAAATGTTGGGAAGTTATTTTTCCTCCAGTGTAAAGTAAAGACCGCATTACTACTCTTTAAACAAACTGCCCTTAGCCAGGATTCCTCTTTCTGTAATGGAAGTATGGCTGCACTGTTCACAGTTGGTACTTAACAATTTGAATGGTTTGAGTGAACCTACTGTGTGAAGAGTGTGACCATCATCTTGATACACTGATAGCCTCGTTTCTGATAATGGTTCTTAGATCTCTGTATTGTATCAAAAAGCCCATCACGATCATCGGGAATGCCTGCAAAACAGAAAAAATCACTGCTTTAACAATATTTTCTTATTGTTTTAGGGCATAGAACATACGTTAAATGTTAACTTGAAAAGACTATAAATAAGAGAATTTCCAAAACTTTAGGTCAAAATTTAAGACCTTAATACAAAAGACATTTTTGTCAGAGTTATATTTAATCCCATACAATTAATTTGTTTTCAAGTGATGGTGTTCACAATGATATGCAATTGTGGACTTTGGTGATATCCAATCCCATTTATCAACTAACCAGGTGAAAACTCCATGTAAAGTTTGAAGTTAATTGCAACAGTGAATATTGTAAAATGACAATGATGGCCATACTGTATTCTGGAATTTGGTCAAATGCAATATGATCGGTTGTCCTAATAAGAAGAAGCTCATAGTATTGTATTTACAACATTTGTGATGGACAGACAGAGGCAGCATTCCCCTTACAATAGTAGCAGGGAACCATTTAATACCCTAAATCACCTAAAAATTCGTTCATAGAATTCCTAATTTGGAAGCTATTTTAATGGCTTGGAAATTGTGTCTGAGAGTCAGACAATTGATTTCACAGTTAGTAAGCATCAGTATTTCTCAGAAAACATAAATTTGTTTGTTTACATGCTATAATATTGTCACAACTAGCAAAAATGTAAGCATTGTTCATAGACGAAATTTGAGGTGATTTACAGTAATCTGCTGAAGAATAATTATGAAAGAGTCCTCTGAAAAGAGACTAATGATATATGTGAGAAGAAGAATGGTCTTTTCATGACAATTTTTTTTATAATTCTAGCTGTATTTTTAGTGTGTTACCTGATGATGTATATAGTATCCATGGCAGAGATGAATAGTTTGGCTCAAATTTGACTGCCCTGACAAACCCTGTTTCAGTTAAATTATTAGTGGGCATCTATATGTTTAGCTTACAAAGTTTAACATAAGCAATACAAGCACGATTTGTTTTTGCCTCTTTTTATTTGTTTGATTGAGGTTTTAAGCCATACTTTAGGTTATTTCACTCGTATGACGGTGTTCCAGCCCAATGGGTGAAGAAAATCACCCTCAACAACTCTGGCAAGAAAAAGACTAGATGCAATGAATACAAGACAACTACAGGACATCATACAATGAGATCATGACCAGATCGGCTTCATGTTGTCCCTTAGCTCTGAGAGCACCAGGGCAGCAGGAATTCCCTCCCAGCCGCTCACCCCTCTTTTAAAGTTAAGATCCTCTGAGAATAATGTATTCTAATTTGTTTCTTCTTCAGGATGTCTCATATGGAGAGTTTTTGGTGCCCTCTCAGTACCAGCATCTTGTCCGTGCTACTATTCTTCATGAGTCCAGTATTCCAGCAGCAACTGAGAACACCAATCATGCAGGTAATTTTACAGGTGTGGCAATAGATAACGAACTAAAGAGAAGAAAATGTTTTTTTGTCACATTACAAATTCCATTATCTCCACTCTTTTTGGCATGTAAAAACATACGTTGTTTTGACACAAGAAATTAACTTCCACGTAAAACCGACTACTTTTAGTTACTGTAGAGGTCGTAGGCTGTTTCCTGTGCTTGTCTTAAAATTCTTGTCATTTTTGTTCAGTTTTTGTAAGGCTGGTTTTCTTCAACCATTGGGCTGAAATACACTTGTGGATTAAGATCTCAATTAAACAAACAGACAATAAAATTTGCTCTTTATATCTTATATAATGGTGAACAGCCATTTACATAGAACAGAAAAATTGATCTTTCAGCAGAATTTTACCCATGGAGGTGACAGTGGCTTTGTACCCATTGCTAAGCCATGAGTCACATCTACAATTCAATTCTCACTCAAGTCAGAAATGGTTGTTGTTGAATCTTAAGTCTACACTAACCCCCTCTTCTCTTTGCTAACATGTTTAGTTTTGACGCACCGGAGCATTTCCCATGATCCTTCCCTATTACAGAGACATGCTGCCAATACTACGCTACTGGAGAAAGGTACAGTATCTACAGCACCACTCACGTAACAACTAATATTCCAATTCCCTGTTATGCTGGCTTTGGTATAAGTACAGTGTAACCATGCTATAATGCACAGTGATATAACGCACAGCAAACCTTGTCCCTCAATTTTATTCAAGCAATATACACAAAGTCTTTATAACCAGTAAACCAACCTTAAAATACTCTGTGGGTGGGTTCAACAAGATGCTACAGTCATAATGTCTGACGTGTTGTTTTTGCTGTAGCTTAGCATATGTAAATCTGTCCGCATACCTTCACCTAGACAAAGAGTTAATCCAATCAAATATCATTGTCAGGCACTATCGGGGCAAAGCAAGGCACATGTAAAGTTTAACCAAATTAATCCAATTGGCTTTGGTTTATTGTGAACTGTGCACACTTTCAAAAACATGTGCTGAGATACGCATACATAAAGCTGAACAACGGCGCCTTTCATTGGCTGTAGAGCCAGAGTCAGTCAACCAGTTCACAGCTAATACCGGCTTAAGCATTCTAATTTGCCCTGTTCACGGATCTTTGGTGTAATGTGAGTTGTGTCAAGGTCTCTCTAGTTTATTTGAAAACAGTTTTTTTAAATTTAAGTCATAAGTCAAGCAAAAAGAGGTTCATACTTAATTAACATAGATTATGGTCAGTCTAACAGAACAAATCTTTCTAACGATGTATGATAATCCTTGTGTAGCTAGCTTGCACCTTGTTATCACATTGACAGCGTGGGTCTTCTATAACATGCAAAGGCTATAGCACTCTATATGTTTGTCTCCCATGATGCGCGCCTTATAACGTGGTTACACTGTATATTTAAAATTACACGTAGAAACTACTAAAATCTGGTTGACATGGGGGAAGGCTTTCCCATGAAGGTTATCTGTGGCATTCACCATTGAGACTGTATATTTGATCTAATAGGATATTTATCAAATTCATAAATTTTAATTTTTTTAATTGTACCTTTCCCATTAAGGCTATCTGTAACTTTTACATTTCTATAACGACAGACTAATATAAAAGATTGAGACACAAGGAAAATTACATGACTAATCCGAGCATACAAATAAGTCTGTCAAAATGTTCTGTCAAAAACTGTCCTGTCAAAATTAAACAGAACTTACGCCAAAAGCTGTCCCCTAATAGACACTGAAGATCAGTGTCTGGTAAGAGATTCATCATGGATTTTATATACACTGACACAACTGACTTGTAGATGGTATATATAATGTTGTAGGAAAACAAATCAAAATCATAAATTTTAATTTTTGTTCTCTTTAGTTGCTGAGGAAGGTGACCCACCCTATGACCCCTATGTACTGGATGACCCTGAACTGAGCTCCGGCAGTTATCGGACACTCATGACTTTCCCATCCTATATTGTAAGATTTACATCTATTTCAATCTTTACAGTTTTTTCAATATCAGGACATCACATCTTGTATTTTATATAAAGCAGGCTGTATTATATAATCAATTTGACCTAAAGAAATACATTTTCTTTTCTTGTCTATTGAAACTCAAGTTTTTTTTTCAATCAGCTTTAAATGCAAAGGTATAATTTGTTTATTTCTCCATAGTGTTATCAAATCAATGATAAAGTTTCAATACATTCTAAAAGTATACAGGAAATCTTATCAAAGGTTGCCTGGTGTCGCCAGATATCCATAGAAACTGTGGAGGGTTTGGGGTTCCTGTTGCCTTTGTGCTCCTGAAGCTGAGGGCCAACATGAAGCCAATCTGTTTGCGAAGTCATATTGCGTCCTGTAATTGTCCTGTCTTCATTTTGTTTTTGCCAGTGTTGTCGAGGGTGGTTTCCATCATCCATAAGACTGGCACACCATCATAGGAGTGTAATAACCTTAAGTACAGCTTTAATCCCCAATCAAACAAAAAAGTCCAATTCTCTGCCTTTGTTCAGTATGATCTGAGCATAGATATCTAGAGGATCAAAAATACAGACAGACATTTATTATCAGTTGCCAAGATTTATTTCTGTTTGTTGTCAGACTTCAGTGATAGATTATGTGAGACCGTCGGAGCTGAAGAAAGAAGTGAATGAGAAGTTTAAAGTGAAATTTCCACAGATTGAGCTGACGCTTAGTAAACTTCGCAGGTAATCCTTCATTTATTTTGTCAATGGTACAGATCAACATTAGTTTAGCAAGCCATGCTCAACACGTAGTTTTATTAACCTTGGCACATAAGACACATTGGCATATTATCTGGATCAACTAAGGACACATAATCTGTGTTGTATAGCTGTTTTTGATTATACAATGATATGGTGTTTGCCATCGATCAAATCCAGTGTATGAAATTGGGTCATAACATGGAAATTCAGTCTTATACCGCAGGGATAAGCCTTCATATGTGGAAATTGTGTCATAACATGGACATTCTTGTATAGGGTCTCTAAGTCTTCATATGTGTAGCGACACCTTGCCTTAAGATGATGATCATCATTAGTTATGGAGGTCATTTCTATCTGTACCACATCCTGACATAAAAGACCAGTGTACTTTTAGAGGTATATGTATCAGTTGGTTGGAGAGAGCTTCCTGTTGACAAGGGGATTTCTGAGATGTCATTGGTTGTGGCCAATAGTGTCAAGACTAGTTTACTATAGGTTGACATGCTATAGCATGAGTGAAATACAACTACTCTGTTAACAAACAAACACTAAAACTGATAACACCCAGTTCTTAATCATCTATTATTGTAGGTAAACTTTTACTGAAGCTGTATTAGGCAGGTGGTTGTAGGCAGTGTCCTGTTGCCTAGGTGCTCCTAGAGCGATCTGCTGCAGCATTAAGTGTTGTAAACATAGTCTGAGCTAGACATCCATCCACCTGTCATTTGAGGTGGGCAGATTTCCAAAAATGGTTAAAACGACAGGTAGAATTCTGAATTTTTAACATGGAAAAGATAACAAAATTGAAAATTGGACAAGCAAAATTCCTCAGAGTAGGGATATTGACAGGCAGATTTCCAATCCTCGCCAAGACACTGGTTTTAAATCACCAGACTGTATCTTAATGAAACTTGATGATGGCCTACGCTTTGTCTTGTTTCTTGTAGGTAGTGAGTAGTTGACTTCACCAATTTGGCTGCCATGCTGGGATAAGACTGACATAACTTTATGTACTGTGTAAAACCCCATTCATTAACAGCATTTACCTGCTCCATGGACTACTGTTGAACTGATTTTTATGTGCTCACCCATAGTGTAACTTTGTGTATGCATGTTTATATGTGAAATGATGTCCCCTTTTTGTAAAGCTTGCTGAAAAGAGTTCTATGTGGAGGTGACTCAAAATTATGGAATCGACTTTCTGAATCCTGTTTTACAGAGCGATTTTAGCTGAAGTTCATCCTTATTGTCCAACATTCCAGTACTGGTGGTTTCCTCAAGGTTTCCTCAGACTACAATCCCTTTGTGGAACATTTTGAATGTATAAAACATAAGCACCCTCGGTTTGGGTCAGGGGCTTAGCCAGAAATCAAAAGTTAATGTCCAAAATGGTCATTTTGCTTCACTTTTCAAATAACTTGGTGTCTAAAAGTTTCCCTATCTCGTTCCTGTTAAAGTTTCTTTAAACAGGGTGTCCAAATGAAGCAATTGTTCACTTCTGGGTTTAGTGGTGAACATGTCTGCTTACCAATCAATGTAACATTCCCAGGTTAGAGTCCGACTGCTGACCATCACTTTTATGAATGTGTCACACAATGTGGCTGCTGCAATAGCGGGCGGACTTCTTACAGGGTTTTCTCTCAGTTTTCCACTTGTTTAAGCAAGGAACAGTGAGAAGTGGAAAATCCATAGTCATAAGGGAAACACCTTTGTGTACAACTTTAAACCCCAATCCAACAAACAAAGCTGAAACATAAGTAACTTGAACCAAACACAACAAGCAGTATTTTAATTATTTCAACTGTATTTTTTAATGAATTATCTGTGCGTTTTATTTTAGTTTGAAGAGAGAGCTGAAGCGGATAGCCATGGAAAAGGTGAATAATTCCTTATAATTATATGTACTAATGAGATAAAGGATGGGGAAACTTTTATTTTACTTTTGACTTAAATTTTTCTCTTCAGTATGTAGACTGTGCCATATTTATTTTTCTTATTATTTCTGAATTACCTGAAATGAAGTGAAAAGATACGTTTTGGAATCTTTCTGTACATTCAATCTCTACCTGATGATCTGAGCTTTTCATTTTTAACTTTCATAACAAAATGAAAGTGCTTATTCGGTTAATAGAGTTCTGCAATAAAGATGTGTTCACTGGATCGAGTCCATCTGTCGACCATCAGGTATATTAGTGAGTCACATGATGTGGCTCTGGCAAACGTGGGGGTGGTTTTTATGAGGTTTGCTCACAGTTTTCCACTGTAAATAGGCAGGAAGCAGTGTGAAATGGACTATTTGTCGCCATATAAGTGAAATACCCTTGAGTACGACTTTAAACCCTAATCTATCAAACAAACAAAGCAATAAATATGTGTACAAATCATTAATTGCAACATTTTGACCTTATTTAATTAATTGTTTTTCTCGGTTTCAGTGTGGTGTTGATCTCTGGAATGTAGCTCAGGCTCACGTCTTTTTTGAAAAACTGATTTTAAAGGTATACTTTTCAAAACTAAAGCTTTTAAATCTTTGAAAATTTATTTTAAAAGTTTGCATTTCAAAACAAGATCTTTTAAGGCAATTCTTTTATCACAAAATTGTCAGTTATATGTTGGCCTCAAAATAATAAAAAAATATTTAACACAAATTCAAAAGACTGGGACATGAAAACACAATGTTTTCACTCTTATATTCAATTATGACACAGACAGTCACCTAATGTTTAACAGAAGAATATGCCTACACATGCACAAAAACGAAAGCACACTATATCACAACGTGCCTATCAAGTTTTTCGCTCCGAACCACAATCACTGTCGAAGGGTTGACTCCCTTGGTGCCTTACATGGTAATTCATACTAAGTGCTGTCCTGCAGAAGCAAGCCTTGTTCAAGTCTTCAATATCCATGTACCGCTCATGGGTTCCAGTCCTGTCACTATCACGTATATGTGGGAGTCGCATGATGTGTCTCCGGCAATCACAGGTTTCAATTGTTTTTAAGCAAGGAACAGTGTGACATGGACAATCCGTCGTCATACAAAAAATACCTTTGAGTAGGATGTTGAGCCTTAATCAAGCAAACCAACAAACAAACCTTCAATGCACAGACTTGATATGCGGGTGTTCGGATGAAGCTTCCTGTTGCCCTGGTGCTCTCATATCCAAAGGGCAAAAAGAAGTCGATGCGTTTGTGATGTCGTTGTACTGCTTCTTGATGAATTTCAGAGAGCCAAAACCTATTTTAAAAAATGTACAAATTATGATTTCATGCCATATTTCAGTCTGGTAGCCTTTCAAGTGATTTTGGGGTTTACCCAAACCAGACCTCCACTTTAACAGAAAAACGCGATGTAAATATTTGGCTTTATTGAAATGAGTTAAAATAAAAAATGAACTGCTACCTGCATACAAACTTGATTTATAATGAATGAATATTCTTTTTGTTTCAGCATTTAATCAACAAAACAAATCGTAAACTTTGCGCAGGGGCTTGTATGATGTTGTCAGCTAAATTGAATGATGTGAAAGGGACAGAACTCTCCAGACTGCTACAGGTCAGATATGAGAAGTTGTCTCCCCTGTATAACCGTACTAGACGAAGTTAATATATTTGAACCTGACGAAATGTATCTCTTCTAAAGTCATTAATGATGAAACATGTACCCGTTGTTTTCTATTACTTTCTTTAATTCACATTCTTTAGCCTAGATGAGACTATTATGTCTAAACTGAGGAATATATTTTTTTTTGTTTACAGTGCATAGAAGACGAGTTCCGACTGCACCGGAAGGAGATGTTGGCTTATGAGATAGCCGTCCTGGTAGCATTAGAGTTTTCTCTGCACATACCAGATCAGGAAGTGTATCCACATTACCAGAGACTTATACATAACTCATGACACATACTGAAGTGATTTGTGTTCAAAATTCATTATTCCATACACATGTCTCCAGTGCCAACCTTTAAACAAATGGTCCTATTTCTGGGTCATGGCATTTTATTTATATTCCCACATGTCAAACACAAAATAATTTATTCCACTACTCCACAAGCATCAATTGTCACAGTCTGAAGTATTTTATTGTGGGCCAATTATCAATAATTATATGTATTAGAAATGTTCTGAACATTATTGAGCCAATTACATAAATGTCAGCCGTGATCCGACACACGATGTAGCTTGTCTTTTTATTGGGCAGTTGAGTTAGGGCCCTTTCAAAATTGAATCACTCAGTGCCTTCAAGGGCTAAAGTTCTGCCAGCTTTAGCAAAGCCCACACTATTTTCACTGACAAATTGATCGTTTCTTAACAACATAATCTGAAGGCTTTGTGGCTGCGTAATAGTCTGTAAGATTATGAGTAAATTTGTCGCTGGATTATTATATAATATATATTATTTATAGCTGTTTATATTGGTCAAACTTCCACGCACAAGGATTTGTCATATCGTTTCAGTTTTTAATTGTGTACAGTAGTATATACGTGTACAACATTCAGTTAATTGAGGCATGCACTCGAGCCATGGACTCGAGCTAGGCTTAACCTCTTATGTTTCTGTATAATAGTTTTATACCATTACCATCTGACTTCATTATATGGTGTCTGACTGTCTGTATATTCTTCCTATACCTGTGCCATCTGACTTTCTTAAATGGTTTCTGTATATTATATTCATATCCGTACCATCTGACTTTATTATACTGTTTCTGTTTATTCTTCCTACATTGGTACTATCTGACTATTTTATGCTGTTTTTGTCCACCACTACTATAGTAAGTAACGGGGGGACTTAGAAATGTTGCTCAGCGTCCATCCATCCGTCTTTCCATCACAAATGTTTGTGAACACGCTAGTTTGAAAACAAATCCACCGACTAACTTCAAACTTGGTATGTAGCTTCCTCCTGTTAAGACAATGGATGGTATGGCAAATCACCAAATTCCGTTAAACAAAACGGCCGTTATTACATTTTTCTAAATATTAATGTCTGTATGGGTTGTGATCACCATAAGATGAGAATAATTTCATGGATTAACTTTTTGCCTTTAAGACAATGGATGGGATTGAATTTCAAGTTCTGTAAAACAAAATGACCACCATAGCATAATTTTACAATATTTATATCTGTATATGTTAACACAATAACTCTGCAACAAATTCTTAGATTAACTTGAAACTTGAAATATCATCTCATCTTAATAAGACAACAGATGGGATTGAATTTCATCAAATTTCGTAAAATAATATGGCCACCAATGCATCATTTTACAATATCAACACCTATGTTTTCTTAACATGATAATTTTGAGATCAAATTCACAGATTAACTTGAAACCTGGACGTTAGCTTTCTACTTCTTAGACATAGGATAGGGTTGCATTTCATCAAATTATGCAAAACAATATGGTCCCGATCAGCCATTGCATAACTTTTCCATATTCACGCCTACATAATAGTTTTGAGGGCAAATTCACTAAATAACTTGAAACTTTTGCGGTAGCTTCCCCCCATAATGTGATTTCCTTTTTCCAAACTCTGTAAAACAATATGGCCGCCAATGCATGATTTTACAATATTCACTACTGTGTTTTGTGAACATGATAGCTTGACAACAAATTCACCGATATGATGACCATTGCATCATTTTTCAATATTCATGCCTTAGCTTGAGAACAAATTCACCGATTAACTTGGAATTTAGCTTTCTTGTATTAAGACAAAGGATGGGATTGCATTTCATCAAATTACACAAAACAATATAACCATTGCCATATAACCATATCATTTTGCAATATTGACGCCTTGGTGCTGTAAACAATTTGAGAACAAATTCACAGATTAACATGAAACATTTACTGTGCTTTCTCTCCTTAAGAGGATGAATTGGTATGGATATCACCAAGTGCAATAAAACAAAATGGCAACCATTGCATAATTTGGCAATATGTATGTATGTATGTATGAAAAATGGCCATTACATAGTTCAGATATTAACTTCAAACTTTGCTTTTTCTGTTAATTCCATAGATGTGGTTGTATTTCAAGAGGTTTCACAATAAATATGGCCGACATTGCATATTTCGCCAAAATGGTGATAAACACCATAACTGTTGCTCTTTGGCTCTTTGAAGAAAAACATAGTTCTTAAACGAAAGTAGGAAAAGGTGATTTGACTTGGGATTATGGGCATATTTAAAAAAAAAAAGCCTTCAGTACCGGTGGACCTGTTAGCTACTCAGCTTGTTGTATATTATTTTCATACACTACTCGTCTTTTAAGGTGTATTGTCTTGTGTATGTGATGGCAAGATGTGACCATGCAGTGTCAAATTGATTATTGAAAGCTTATTACTATCCTTATATCATCAGTAAGACTACTGAGCTTACCTTAGCAGATCTTTGTCAAAAGGTAGTGTGGCAATTGTCCTACAAGACATCACATTTTATCATTGTGTTAGTGCAGCGCTTTCTATTCTGTTGGAATTCAAAATGAAGCGATTTTTGTTTATGGCTTGGATTAAAAGGTAGGTATTTAAACTATATGTTGGTGAAAAAAATAATTCGAAATTCTAATTACAAACAGTTAAATTGGAGCCGATAATTTTGTTTTCCCATGATCATGTATTCAAGTCATATATTTCATTGCCTATTTCTGGCACTTCAGTTTTAAGCAGACTCTACATTTTCCAAGGCGTATTTCTAGAAAACTTATAATGTTAGAAACTTCAAATGTGTTCTATTGTAAAGAGCACAATGCGATCTAGTAAACGGATAAATTATCCGTTGATTTGCAATGCCACGACTGTCAAACATTCAACGTGAACGTGCCATTGGCATGCTGAATACAG
>JAQQZZ010074854.1:0-20733 GCA_030265115.1 Mopalia vespertina
CTTGTGCACGTCGGAGTTGCTGTGTGTCATGATGTCTTTGACAACGCATTTACCTCTAATAATAATAATAATATCTCATGTATTAAGTTTCAAGAAAATATTTAGAAATTTATGAGTGTGAAGTTTCGTTTTTGACTGAGTATATAATGTGCCATTTGTCACAGTTCGCCCGAGATTTAAAAGAAAATCTTTTCTGAAAAAATATACGATTTTCTATTTCTATAAAGTCCACTGAAATCGTTCTAAGCAAACTGTCGTAAACATGGTGCACCAGCACCACTTTTCAGCCCAAAGACTATTCTACTCGATAACCAAATGTTTGGGGGTGTTATTTGTGTAATTACACTCCAAGTTATTATTGGATCTTCACAAAGATTTGCCAAGCTGCAAATATGTACATATATTATAATACGCGTGACAGTGGGCAAATTTGACCCAGAGGTCCAACATGACGTAAATAAAAAACGCCAGTTAATTAAAATTGGATTTGCGAGATTAAAAGTCCAACCATTCCATTTGCCCTTTAAATAGAATACATAGTTGCCTTTTGATCCCTAGTCTACTGATGTGTATTACATCGTCCTAACAAAAATACGTCCACCCAATGTGTTTAGCCTGAATTCATCACAGTTTATTACAAAGCAATACCAAGTAACCTTTAGTAAAAATACGAGACGAACAAATGTATTACCGTATAAAGCATAATAAGAACACATACACTTAATAATAACATTTGGTAATTAGTTAGTATTTGTCCAGTTCTATCGGATTTAGTAAAGAAAACATTTGTTCATTTGCAGGATTCGCAAGATTTGAAATTTAATACAATGATATTTACCATGATTTTGCATATATTTAAAATTTATTTGGTAAAAAAGTTAAATACAATATTTTATATATATATATATATATATTTATCTGTTATACACTTGCTTGGTAAGTGGAAATAAACACGATTACACACAGTACAAGTATGAAGGGTTTTGCAGGGATTATACATGTCACCTGAGTACCATAGCTACTGGAGGTGTGCTGTGTGTTGGGAAGGACTCGGGAGAATACATCCGGTTCCTGTGTAATGGCGTCACACAGAGTTCCATTTCCTGGACTTAGAAATAAAATGTCTTTTGGAGATAGTTCTCCTTTTGAAGCCCTTTGAGCATGATATTGACTACAGTCGGAACCGGGCAGAATAATTATTTTTACCACAGAAACGAAAACCCAGCATGAATACTGGTCCGTTGAACCAACGGTCCTTGTTAAAAGTCTATCGTATGTATTTATTGACTTAAACGACGCAAAGCATAAGTATTCCACATATTCGGGTTTCATTGAACAGTTCCCATAATGCATAGCAAGTCTGTCGGAAGTGCCAGTACTTTCTTGACTTAGGCAGCCTGAGCAATTGAACTGATCTACAAAGGCTACTTTAGAAGCAAATTCCACAGAGAGGTTGCAAAAAACCGCTCTTTCATCGTCTAGATTGACCACACTCGTTTGAGACTTCTGTGGAATTTCATACTGGTAACCGTGTTCAACATTGTGAGGAGATTCGAAAATTCGATGAAAGCTTTTTTCTGAACAAATAATACTGTACGGATCTTTTTCATGAAAAATCGGCCAGACGATGCTATTGCCAAGGCGGTAATGCAACACAGACGGCGCTGGTCGATTAAACTCCCCACACATGAAGCGTGGATAACAGCCATTCTTAAAAATTCTCAGTAAACTGAGAGAAGATTTGTCCGTTGAATTGTTAAACCGAACACACTGGTATTTTCCTCCTTTTCCAATAGACATCTCCTTAGAAGTAATTGTAATTTTTCTTTGTCCGTCGCTTCTGGATTGCATCCATGTACCGTGAAAATTTTGATCGAATTGACAGGAATGAACTTTGCTAAACGGGTCACATAATTCACAAGACAACGGACAATGACGGCGAATATCTGATTGACATAGAAAATGCTTTTTTTCCTCACAACTTTGAAATTCATCCACGCAAAGTGAATTTATTACACGTTGGGTTAATTCCAAGAACAGATACTTTCTACTCTCTGTAATAAAGTCCGTCGGATCACAAATAAAATCCATAAAAAGGTAGGCCCTTATGCGGCCTCGACTGTCTTTACCTTCCGAGGAGTAACGGAGACACCACGTGCGGAATGACGAATAATCTCCGAGAACTACGAAGTTATTAGCACCGTCCGACCAGTCTGCTATGCAAAACACCCTTTGCTCAGGTTTCATAATCAGTTGTTCGTGAATGCATTCTTTTTTTCTGAATTTAAACAACATTCCTTCTTCAGATTCACATTCACTTTCCAATCGTATTGGAATCGATGATTTGGGACATAGCTGTTCTGATTCGGAATCGAATATTTTCACGTCGAATCCTCCAATAATTGGACATTTTATTGGGTCATCGTAATAGTTCTTGTTGGAAATAAACGGTACACTCTCTAATTTCATGTCGTTACAGAGGGATCTGCTGGCTCCCGCGCTGTGTTGCGACGTCTTCAACTGGATAACTTTCTGACTTCGCTTCAGGAACTGCATGCACATGAACGTAGGTTTATTATACGAATCATTGTGATACACTAAAAACATGTTATCTTCGTACTTTACTTGGCAGATCCTCTCAAACATATTACAATTTGTAAGCTTCTTGCAGTGGGCCGCACGCATCACACCACCTATAAATTTCGTTGTTACATGTTCGCTATAGGAGTACAGGCCTACCCAATGGTGTTCTTTTCGTCCACGGTTTTGGACAAAATCTGGAAACTTACAATCGCCGGTGGCGTGCTTTAAAATTGCTAACAGAAACGGTACTATCACAAAGTTATGCATGGTTCAATGAATGAAATCTCTTGCTTTCTGCTGTGCCTTTCGCTTTCTGCTTATTGTACTTCTTGCCAAGCTAAATCGATTATCTGAAAGGGAAATAAAAAGAGAAGACGTCAGTCAGATGAGTGCTCAATCATATTTATGACTGTATAATGGAGTTAATGGTTTTTAAACACTTGGGCCCGTAATTAAGACGTAGCTATTAACTTCAGCAGTTGAAATGAATTGATTGCTAAAATGTTCAGTGACATTTTATCCTTATACCCATAGCGGAATGTAGGCTTCTCTTTACAGATACATTTGTTATAGAATCAAATAAACTTAAGATGAATATCACCGTGTTATTTGGCAGCAAAGTGCAATCTAACTATAGTTTGTTGTATTTCAGTGTGTGTGCGATTTGACAAAATAATACATACAATAAGACGGATATTTTCCAATGCATCCTCAGGGTAGGTTCACTCTAGATGTAGTCTGCCAATGACACCACTGCCGTGGAATTGAAGAGACCCTGAAGCACAATGCAAAAACTGTTAAAACATTTGAATTTAAATAGTTGCGATGCATTATCAGATACAAGTATTTAAACTATTCATCAACGTTTAATAGAAATGAAATAACTTTAAATGTGAACTTTTTTTATATCACATTTTCCTACATTGCCCCCACAACATGTATGTACAGCATCAAATCACAATTAGCCCTAAGCGCATGCCAATGTAGACATTTGATTCCGATGGTTCCGCATCAGGTTAACCCAGACGGCTACAGTCCTTGACGTATTGAACCAGGGATTCAAGGTAGTTATGCGGACAGTCCTTTTGACTAATGTTGATTTGAGTTATTTCGGTAAACGCCACAAAAACCTATGACAGAACACTTTGTCTCTGTTTCGCGGACTGATTGATGACATTGTCTGATGTTATAGTCTGAATCAACACAGCAAGGTAATGATTCATCCTTAGGTTAGTGGATATTTGTTGACTGTCCACTCGAAAAGCCAGAGACAAAACAGCCTGGAGAGGCCATTTGCTTCTTATATGTCTCATTCAAAAAGCGGTATTTCTCGAGATATTACATATTGTGTTCGTTCTCATCGATATATGGCTAGAGTGTCTTACGGAGCACTTGTGTGGTAGTGGGTCTAACCAGAGGCCGTAGTTCCAGCAACTAGCCTGTCAATGGTCGATGGTATTATCGGATAGAATTTCTCTTGAGGGAGAAGCTTGTCGAAAGTCGCCACAGAATGCAGGAGAAGGCTAGAAATGTCTATCGGCGTTTTATGTCGACAATAAAAGCATCGCCGACTGACCTTTCCATGGAATAAACAGGTTGGAAACAGAAACGCTCGGTGAATTCAGAGTTGTCAGAAACCATTTATTTCCATTTGGATGACTTCTTTTCGACAGTCTGGGGAGAATGAAAGGCTTTTTTCCTGCTAGCTTTCTCTTTTGTAACATATAGGGACAGCTGTTTACTGTAGAAACAAGTCGTGAAAATTGAACTTTGGATAATTATAAGATGATACAATTGGACTAAGAGGGTGAAGTGTTGATTTGTTAGAGCTTCATACATGGTTGACGTGGGGCTATATTTATTCTCATTCCAATGACAGTCTTGGAGGAAGACATTACTGTACATACCCCTTCATGTTTCCCACTTCCTGGTGACCTTAATAATAAATGTGGAGTAATGTACTCGACTTTTAAATGACAACGGTCAAATAACCCAACTGTAATAGTTGTTACATTATAAAAAAAATGGCGATGTTTCGATTGATTGAATGACATATACCACGGCCTTACTTCAATAATTTACTCCCATGGGGAAGACTATTTTACGACACCTAAATAACTGATGCCGACCGATATGACGGTTAAAAAATCATTTTCTATCTCAGAAAAAAGTGGTTTGTAGTAATGACCTAAAAAGAAATTTCTTCTTAGAACGTTGAACAAAATGAAACCGTTCGATTTACTTCATAAGAGACTATATTTTTACGACATCACGTTTACAAGTATTTATGTTATAACTGATAGGTTCAAGTAACACTACAAATGTCTTTTATGCGGTCAAAAAGAGACCAACTTGAATGTGACCTACGCAAGGGTTAAAGGATGTGGCGGTTTTGAAAACTGATAAAAAAAACATGCTCCTTTGTTTCTCGGCCTGCAGATTCTTCAATTCGCTTAAATGAACTGTGTTTCTAGCATGCATTTTCTAAACAAGGCGTGGCACAAGCGGAGGTATGCTAAACCTACACAGACCATTCTACTGTCTATTCTCCACCAACAATAGGCCACGGGGAATCGAAAAATCTAACAAATAATTTACGTAGGATCGAATACACAACTCAGTTAAAATCAAAACTAAAAATATATTTTCTAGGCTCTGTGAATTGAAACCTATATTGTAACCCGGAGAAAGCTTTCGTCATATTTTATTTACTTATACATTGTTCATTTACATATATTATTTACCTATAAATTGGTATTTGTCTGACTTGTCATGTATTTTGTACACCTTATACAACTTGTCACAATTGAAACGGGATAGATCAAGCTTTATAAACTCTAAAATCGTCTTATCCATTACGTGCTGCATAGTCCTATTACGCCCGTAACTTATCAATTAAGTGCCACATAGTCCTTCAACGCTAGTTACTTATTACCATTACTCACGTTCTGTTGTTGTACCTTCTGTGATAAGATATAAGCTCGTTGTGGCCCTAAAATGTACGTTTGCACACTCTCAATGCTAATTTTGTTCATTATTAATGTTTCTTACACCACGTTAAACATCTATCTGTATTGGATATATTTACGAGATTGTTAGATATATTAAACTTTATATGAGACGTAACATCTATTATTAGAATATATGAAATTGTATACCATGATGTTCACACGAATAGTGCAGGGAATTATTAAGATAAACTACTGTAATATGTATTCCCCTTGTTGTAGTATTCTATTATGTAATTTGTGAATAATCCAAAAATATTAAGAAATTAATCCGCGTCAATGAATCAATCAGTCAATCAATTATTCAGTCAGTTAATAACCGCGCTGTAAATATCAAGTAAATCTTTAAAAACAATTGTTGCGGGAGCTAAGATGGAGCTTCCTCTTGGCTGGCTGCTCTCATAAGCGACCTATTTGTGATGCATTTGTATTGTGTCTTGTGTCTTCTCCAGTCATTGTTTGTCATCAGTCAACTCGACGGCGGTTTCGTTCATTTCTTTCCACCCACTGGGTTGACAGGAGATCATCTAAGCGAAATAACCCAAGTACGGCGTAAAACATCAATCAAATAAACAGATTAAATGTAATGTTCGCTGCTTTCTGTAAGTGGCATTAAGCTCTGTAAAGGATGCTACACATGTAAAAACTTCACAAAGTATGTTTTGTTTTTGTTGAATAGCGAGACGAAACCTCATAACATAATCCTCCATTTATTTACTTAGATCTTAACCCCACTGGAATACGAGCTGGAAAGGTAGACAGAAACATTTTTTGTAACAGCTCATGCACAATCCAGTAAGCTCTTTGAATATAAAGATTAACGAGCCAAATTAATCCATTGTCTAAGGTGTTTGTATCCATCATAGTATTATTACCAAGGACCGGTCGGTGTGTGGAAAACCGACCGCGACCTTCACCAAAACACATTTACATCAGACCGGGCACGAACAAACAAATATATACTTCATCGCCGTAGCATTGGGTTTTGACGTTGGGCTTAAATAATAGCCGACACTGTTATACACTGTGAGAGTTTATTATGCTCCAAAATATGCATTATTATAACTAAACGAGCAGTAGAAACAGCACGTCAATTCAATATATGTCATTCAAACAAATATAACAAATGTAATCGAATTATAAAAGGCGGAATCGTGTATTGATCTGCACGTGGCTTTCAATTGTATCGTGCATTAAAGGGGTTTCACCTCGACCGTAGAAGTTAAATATTTACCTACATATCATTTTTCCAAATGCGTTCATCGAGGTCATGTACCGCACTTAGTACAATATTGATACATCTGAACCAATTGGCCTTCCAAACAATGCACTAATACCGTAGTTCCCTTGGGCGAATGAAAGCGCCAAGTTGCTTGTTACTACTTGGTAGCATTGGAATTTATCTTTGTTTCTGGGTAAACAAATTTCTTCAGCAAATACCAAATGTTAAGCGCCCTTGAAACAAATATAATACAGCATTCTCTCTAGACAAAACCTCTTATTGATTTTAGTCATATTCATTTACAGAAAATATCTGTATAAATCGAAATGAAATCAGACATTATGTATTTATCATGCAAACTAGTCTTTTAACTTGCTATTTTCAGTACCTTTTCCAATACATACGATAGATCTACATGGCGAAGGACTGGCTACAACATTATACCAATCAAAAGGAAGAGAAAGCTCTTGATGAACCCATTCCATTATCGACATAATGTAAAAATAACAGCGCTTATAAAATATATTTGATATATCACAATAAAAAACATGTATTAAAATAAAAAACAAATAATGTCAGACATTTACACTGAGCGGAAACAACAACTGTTCCCAAACTCTCTAACACGAGGAGGCGCAAATGTGTATTGTAAAGCAGTTTTTAATGGTGCATTTGGTAAATGACGTAGACGGACTACGTAATGGAGCACTTGGTGTTACGTGGTGTCACACCGGAAATAGAATTCATTTTAGGAAGAGCTAGTAGGTGATTGGTTAAAATCCGGCTGAGGAGGGTGTTGTTCCTCAATATGGCAAGCGACATGGCCACTATGGATAGTGTCGTAGAGTAGTAAATAAAGCTCATTTTTCAGCTTTACGAAACTTTTCAAAGCCTAAGAAACGATTTGTTCTAATCAGACGACAACCAGCATTTTATCAGCTTCATGTTTACTCAAAGTTAACATTTTATCACCTTCATGTTTACTCAAAGTTAACATTTTATCGCCTTCATGTTTACTCAAAGTTAACATTTTATCAGCTTCATGTTTACTCAAAGTTAACATTTTATCGCCTTCATGTTTACTCAAACTTAACATTTTATAGCCTTCATGTTTACTCAAACTTAACATTTTATCAGCTTCATGTTTACTCAAAGTTAACATTTTATCGCCTTCATGTTTACTCAAAGTTAACATTTTATTGCCTTCATGTTTACTCAAAGTTCACATTTTATAGCCTTCATGTTTACTCAAAGTTAACATTTTATCGCCTTCATGTTTACTCAAAGTTAACATTTTATCGCCTTCATGTTTACTCAAAGTTAACATTTTATAGCCTTCATGTGTACTCAAACTTAACGAAAACCGTCTATTCTTTTAATGTCTGGTCTGTAAGTGTAGGCATACGTTAAGGACATTTCAGAAGAAAAACAACTATGAGAAAAAAAAGGAAAAAAAAAAGAGCACACGAAACAATACGAGATAAATTATCTGTCAAAAAGATTGACTTGGAAACCCAAGTGTTTCCATTATCTTAGTGTAAACGCTACTTAGGGCAACAGCACCAGGGACAAATTATCTCGATACATCATGTGGTTTAAACTGTCCGGGTTAGTGTTTAAGGTAGGACAATTGTCGGTTTTATTGATATGTGAGTACAACACAGGCCATGCTAGAGAGCTTCCAGATATCGGTTGTTGGTCTGTTTTATAGGTTTGGTTCCATCAGTAGAGATAAAACTTCGAAGGACCTAACAGAATCCAGAAGATACAAATCCCTAAAGGCTAGCTGAATAAATATACTACAATAACCATTGGTATACAGTATAAGGCTGGGACTAATACATTATTAAATGTAACTGGATGTTTATGAGCTGATTGCAGCAGACTAATGTTCAGATAGTCTTATGAGCGGACTCAGTATTATCAATATAGCCCTCTATCAATACAAAAGTTTGATTTGTGTGTCTATATTTCATTCAATAGCCTGCCGGCTACATATACGCTATTTACTGATACAGTGATATATCGAGAAATATAAGACCCATGACCACAAGGCTTAGTCACAGTACGATGTGTTTGCCCCACATAACATGGTTCACGGTGACATGCAGGTATCAAACAAGCCTGGATTTATAGAGGAACAAAATTATATTTCCTTGTATACATGTGTTTTAAAGCTGAGGGAGAGAAGGAAAAAAATAAGGAGAAGTGTGGTGTACAAGAATTCGGTAAGAATAAATGGCGCCGCAGGGTTCGGGGATAATAAGAGGAGTAACCGTTATAAATCCAGATTTGTGGTATGGTGGCCATGCTGCCGCTCTTACAGAAAGCGGCACCGTACCACAAATCTGGATTGCAAACGGTATATTATATGTCTTGGACATGTCCCTATTTAGATGAACCATGATGTTTTGACATTGTGAAACGCTCATGGGAAATATGTCCTTTCCCCAAAACGACTACCCCTTTAAATGATTGCACTAATAATGTTGATGCAACATATGCATTAATTTATTGCAATATGCATGCACGTTAGCTGTTGGAGTTCACAAGAGATGTGAGTCATTGGGTGCATATGGTACGACACATACATATATTAAATAAATCCAGAGAGATAAAAAATATAACACCCCATTGAGATATGAATTTTGGATAAACGGTTAGCGGATTCACCTGCAGGGTAAGTTAGATCTCTCTGTAATAATGATTACACCTGCAGGATAAGTTAGATCTCTCTGTAATAATGATTACACCTGCAGGGTAAGTTAGATCTCTCTGTAATAATGATAACACCTGCAGGATAAGTTAGATCTCTCTGTAATATTGATTACACCTGTAGGATAAGTTAGATATCTCGGTAATAATGATTACACCTGCAGGATAAGTAAAATCTCTCTGTAATAATGATAACACCTGCAGGGTAAGTTAGATCTATCTGTAATAATGATTACACCTGCAGGATAAGTTAGATATCTCTGTAATAATGATTACACCTGCAGGATAAGTTAGATCTCTCTGTAATAATGATTACACCTGCAGGATAAGTTAGATCTCTCTGTAATAATGATAAAACCTGCAGGGTAAGTTAGATCTCTCTGTAATAATGATTACACCTGCAGGATAAGTTAGATATCTCTGTAATAATGAATACACCTGCAGGATAAGTTAGATCTCTCTGTAATAATGATTCCACCTGCAGGATAAGTTAGATCTCTCTGTAATAATGATTACACCTGCAGGGTAAGTTAGATCTCTCTGCAATAATGATTACATTCTGAATTCTTTTTCTTCTTCTATCATAATTGCAATCATCAAAAATGTTAATTGAGTTAGTACTGTTTACGTATGCAAGATCTACCAGACTGTCAAACGAAGGGTGCTTCTCCCGAAAACCATGCAGAATGTCGGTTGGGCTAAACTGTACTGCTGAGAATTTGCTCCCGACTCTGATGTTTGTTCGAAACCTCCGCCCGACTCTGATGGTAGTGTGTTCGAAACCTCCGCCCGACTCTGATGGTAGTGTGTTCGAAACCTCCGCCTGAGTCTGATGGTAGTGTGTTGGAAACCTCCGCCCGACTCTGATGGTAGTGTGTTCGAAACCTCCCCTGGGTTAAGCCTGGATAACTTCCTTAACTCGTTTTAGTTACAAAATACTGGTAACCCAAGGAATCCAAAATGCCGTTTTAGTATAGACGTATAGACAATTAACTATTGTGCGATTAAGTTGTTTCAACTAGAAATAGCTACTCCGGCAAATTAATAAATGTCAAGATTGCTTCTCTATATGTGACACTAAGTTGCTCATCGGCATTAAAGTGGACAGATACATGTACATATATAGAAATAACTAATTCTATTTAATACATGAACGGAATGAACACTATTCCCTGCATGGTGGTCTAGGTGGTCCGCATTTACTGCTGGCGATTCGGTGGCTAACTCTGAGGTTCGTGGGTTCCACTCTTGGACAGGTTTTTAACCTGAAACATTTTCTGAACTAGAATTTGTTCAAACCAAGAAAGTGTTATCCCAAACTAACGAAAAGGCTGTTAATATTAAATTTCTAAAAGACACAAAAATCATTCCTTGTATGGTCTGGACAAAGTCCAGGCCAACATTTAGTGCTGGAAGTTGGATTCTGTTTCAGTATGGCCAGCAAAGTGGGCAATTATCTGATGCAGATATCCCAAACTAGCTAATATTCTGATATTCATTGGAAATAAAGTAAACTTTTTGTTAATTTATTTTTGATTGGCTGTTAACGTCGTAATCACTCATATTATTTTCACTTGGATTATGGTTGGTTTTTTTCCGGTGATTGTCAGAGAAGTGCGAGAAACTTAGTAAGAGCCACCATCTCTTTCCCCGGAGAATGTCTTTGTGCATGGATTGATTATCATTATGGTTTAATATAAAAATATCACTTGGTTCTTTACAGTTTACAAACCCACAAATCTGAGAAAAATCGTGACGCTTAGGAGTGCCAACAAGAGTACATCATGTTACGCTCAAGCAGTGGAATTATCTGTGGGGTAGTGTAGTAGTAGTAGTAGTTTTAAATTTTGATGGCACATGCAATACAAATGGTATTATTCGCGCCACTATTTAACATTCAGCTGACTTATAACCATATAATCTGAAAACGTATATTCATACAATGCGCGGAAGTGTGAGAAAGGGAAATAGAGTAAGGTTCTTATGTCTGGGGAATGACTGTAGTTCCAATAGCACAATTACATCCCAATATATATAAAGAAAAAAAATCGCAGTCAAATGTAGTGTGAGAGGTATTGTGTAAAGCGCCTTTTCACAATAACTGCATAAACACAAACACGAGTGGAATTTTGCTGATCTTTTTGCATCCGTCTTACGCATTATTTATTTATTAATGTCTTGAGTCTGTGCCATAAAACATCAATGTTATTCTTGCTAAACACGAGGCCTCATAGCCAGAGTAAATGCATGTTTAATATCGTTCCGTATGTTTTACCTGTTTAACTGATAATTTATGTTCAATCGTATTGTATGGTTTACTTTATATTGGCAAATTTGATACACTAGAAGGGTAACAACACAAACCTCACCAGGTTAATACTCTTTTTGTATTAACTTTCTAACGCATTATAAAACGCTTTTAGTATTTTTTCGGCCCTAAGGCAAACAAACTGTGTACTTCACAAACATGTGTCTCTGTTGGTGTGATTAAGACTGTACATATACAATCATGGCATACCCGTTGAACTTAAAAATCAAAAGTGGTTCAACTCTATAGTTTGCTGTAATAAATGCGGAACTCTTTATCAAGCCGAAGTTGTATAAGTGGTGCAAGTATATGCAAATGTTTAAATGTTTCATGATATCCATTGTGTACAATTTGTATTTTAACGACAACTCTTAAGGGGAATGGTTGCCGGTGTACATTCATAACTGGTTTCTGGTTGATCTTATTCGCTTGTACTAGAATGGTTTTCTCGGGAACACCCTCAGTTAGTTTCTATCTTTTAGGGTCCCCAGGAAAGGTTGGTACTTGTGTTTAATAGCTCACTTATTATTAACCAATCCTCTCACGTTGCTCTAGAGACGGTCTTACATTATAATACCCCCTCAAACTATGCCTGTTGGGACATTTCTCTAATCTTAAGCGAATAGCTGACGAAGTCACTCAGTACGGTTATTATATTGCCCGACATAAAGACATTTGTTTTAATTTTGTTATGATTCATCTGATAAGCGAAGCAGAGCAACTTAGTTATAGAAGCTATCGTTCTCTATTATTGGTCAAATTCTCAAACTCCGATACAATAGAGTTTTCTCAGGATTTCAATTAACGACATCACAGTCCAATGTCACTAAGGTTAAGTTCATTCTACAACATCGAATACACAATCACAATTATTAATTTATACATTTGTTACAATGTCTAACATCATCATTCTTAATTGTAAACATTTTAAGTTGACCTCAGTTTGATCAGATACACTCTTAAAAAAAATGGCTCTAATGCAACCGTTTAAGGTTCTTCCGTCAGGGTTCTAGTGGAACCTTGTAGGGTTCTGAATGGAACCCTCATAGCAACTGTTCTTTATTTTATACTTTATCAAAGAACCGTTTTTATCGTAATCGTTCTATAGATGCGTAGAAAGCCGGGTGGCTGAGTGATCTAAGAGGCCGGCATTTACTGCTGGCGATTGGTGCCTAACTCTGAGGATCATGGGTTCGATTCCCGGACGGTTTCAACTTGCAAGATTTTCTGAACTAGAATCTGTTCAAACTAAGAAAATGTTATCTCAAATTAACGAAAATACTGTCATTTAAATTTCTGTTTAATATCATTTTAGACAATGGATACTCATATGATTTGAAAACATCAGCTTGAAGTCGTTTGTTGTAAAATATTGAAGAATCTGACTTAAAAAACACACCCAAAGATCTGCTTTGGACACTTGCGTTACTCACCTAGTGTAACACAGGCTATTTCAATTATACGTAGTGAGTAGTGGCATCAATAGATCAACAATTACAAAATGTCAAAACCGGTTTTAACATCACCGACAACGCCAACAAAAAACATATTCCAACTCAAAAAGCTAAACACGTCGGTCGTCTTGTGTGTGACTAATGGATCGCAATTGCAGCGGCGAAAGCCCAACCACAAAAAGTCATAGACGGCAATTACATATTTCAAAGTTACTTAATGAAAGAATGGCTTACGGAACAGGTCAATGGAAGGCAAAACAGGCTTTATAAAAGAATCACAAATAACAGGGGTAGACAAGAGTTGAGCAAATATACATAGTCAAGCTAACCAATAGTGCTTTTGATGAAACCCTGTATAGCTGCCTGAGGTATTACGATATGCATAGTGTATCATTTCTGTAGCTGTAAAGCTGAGAGACACAAAATTATCTCAGCCGATATGTGTTTTTTGTGTTTCTATATATTTCGAAAAATGACTTACCTTTTCACAGAAATGTTAGAGACCAAAATCAGTCAAATTGAGGATAGCATTTAGTAGTTATTCGTTCTGGGTAGAAACAATTGAGCACATGACGATGTAGTACATCCGCTTAGCAGTTGATCTGTCAATGAGCGTAAACCGAGGTAGTGTTAGGTGCTATATTCTACTGTCGTCTGCTCAGTGAAACAGCGCCCCCAGCGGCTGACACAGGAAAGCTCGGTCGACCTGAATGGATGAGGTAAGCTAGATTCTAACAATAGCTGATGATTTTCTGCTTGCGCTATACATCTGCTGATTCAAGGGCATTGCGGTAGCGCTATCTATTGACTGTTGAGCGCTCAATTCGATCAACTCGTCAGGGAGGCTTTTAGACTTGTTTATTGGCGCATCCCATCAAATATTAAGCGGCCATTCTACAGAATATATGACGGGCACTTTGCTGCTGTCGACACAAGGCCTAGCGTGTGTACCCGTACATAATTAATGGATTTATAATTAGATTACCCCTCTGGTTGTCGCCAGAGGCTCGATGAGTGTAACTAAAAAATAAACCGGTCGAAAATGGAGCTTCGTGTGGATACTGTAAGACCATAAAGCACTTCTTAATGTAATAGCAGGCGTCTGTTACGTCGCTTTGATCAGGGTTAAATAGATTTACGAGCCTTTCGTCCGAAAAAAGCTTATTATTGTGTTCCTTGGTAAAACTGTCTTTAAAAAAAAATTGGCAGGAACAAAAGTTATTTGCTTTCGAGGCTAATTCAATATCACACACACACAGGTGTTGGCATAGACAAAAAGGTGGTACATTCTGTTATGAGTATTAACACATTAAGCAGTTCTTCACCAGGTGTAGAACTGTTTAACAGGAATTCACATCTTGTTTGAAAGTTAATTAACTCCTTCGTGAATAACTTGCTCAAAAACATAGTTTTATGATTGGTAATCTTTGTTTCTCTGTCAAATAAAAGTACCAGTTTTACACCGAAACCACATTGCTTGGAGATAACAACCTCCAAACCTCACATCATAATAATAACCGCCAGCAAATCTTTGTAGCTTTTTTCTTTTAATTTATCATTGTGAATTATTTGTTTTGCTATCATTTGTACATGTACAACTCCATATAGTTAGGCATATGGAATGCTTTGTAACTCTATGTTTGGTAAGTATATATTATATAGATGTGGCCTCTTCCGTGGTCAAGACATTTCAAGCATCTTCTATTTTATTTGTTCATCTTTTATGGAATAAAAATAAAAAATCAATTATATAGTTTTTAAAATTTGTTAATGTTTAACGGAGTAGAGTTTGAAGTTAATTCCCCATATATGAGCGAAAGAAATATAAGCTGAAGTCCAAGGTATTGGGAAATGAAATTCACTGGATTTAATTATAGTTTATCTCTTAACGGGCAATATCGCCTGTATTTTCAGTGTTAAACTGTTGGGATGAGCCCTACCTTGCCGTAAAGCGACAATGTGGGATACGTGAAGTAACTGAAGAACACCCCCGTGTCTCCGTGTTTATATAAATTAGATTTAGAAAAGGGTAGATAGCATTTACATGTGTCATTCCACAAAAGTGCAGCGCGAATTGAACTATTGAAGAATTTCCCCTGAAATGCAAAGGAGGCACGATACGTATACACGATGGTACACAATACGTATACACGATGATACACGATACGTACATACGATGATACATGATACGTAAACACGATGATACGTATACACGATGATACACTATACTTATACACGATGATACACAGTACGTATACACGATGATACACGATACGTATATATGATACACGATACGTATATACGATGATACAAGATACACGAGGATCGGGGCAGTAGACTTGGATTCATAATTGCACGCGATATCCCACTAGTATTGAAAGTATAAAGGAGCCCAAAAGCAATTCCATTTCTCAGGAGGGGCGAATAAGCTGAAATGCATATTTCGCTTGCATGCCCCACCAAAACCTAAAACCAGCCAATTCTCAGGTGATGCAAAAGGATATCAGCTCGGCATATATTTCTATATTGTACACCTTAAAAAGCATTTATGGGGGAAGCCATACTAGTGTCGCGATTAATTTAGAAACGAAACGAAAAATCCTAATCACATGCAATGTCATTTTCTCGGGCTCCCGCTGTAGTAATTTAAGGCTTCTAGATTTGATTGATAGTTAACCTTGCGCGTAATGATTTTTAAAAGTTTATATAACGACTTTCTATTGCCGGTATTTGATTGAAAAATGAGAAGAGACATCGTTGAGTCAACACGATCTCCTTGTCATGTGTAGAATATCATACCAACCCACAAAGGCCTCTACGGTTCCGCAAGAATCGAACCCGCGACCCCAGAGGCTAGAGGGATCTGTGGATCAGAAGCATACACTCTCTCCGCCACTGTTGTAAGTTGTGTTTTATGAAGATAAAGATAAAGATAAATGCTTTATTAAAAATCGGTTTTACAAAAAAAAAAAACGTTAGCTCAATGGGTGCTATTGTCGCCGACAAATTATATTGAAACAATTAAACAATTACACAATATTTACAATAAATCAATGTCAAGGGAGAATTAATTTTTAAAAAAATAAGGGGTTCACCAGTCCATTGAACAACCGACACAGCCTCGGTGCGGTGGCGAGGCTAAGGAGAGGCTAAATATGCGTTAAAACTTTACAGCCAAAACTGTGTAGACATCAATCACACAAATGTTATGTGTCTCTTCGTGTGTATGTATATATAATAGCATGAATAGCCTCTGTAGCTCAGTTGGTGGAGCACTGGTCCTACAAGTCAAGTGGTTCAAATCTAATTGGAAGCAAGCGAAAATTGCTTTCTCTATACATTTAAGAAATGTATAAAGATCAATTTTCCTGAAGATAAAGGCGGATCGTATGCTGTACATTTTTCAGTTAAACTGAGAAATCAGGATTTCCAGTTTGACCTACATGTGTGTGATTATCGCACGCAACATACATGGGACCTGTTTCTTATATTGAAAGCACATCTGTGGAACGGAAAGCTGCTCCTGTGAACCTCTTGTTGATAATAGCCTGTCCTCTTGTTGATAATAGCCTGTCCAATTATGGAACCAGTTTGGATAAACCAGGCTGTATGCTTGTTACAGTTATTTGACGAATAAGACAGGGAACCATCATCGACACCACTTTCAACAAAGACAGGACAGGACAATAACAAGACGCAATACAAAGACATCACAGACGGATCGGCTTTTTATTGTCCCTCAGCCCCCGGACCACCAGGGTAACGAGAAGCTCCATCGCAACCGCTTGCTCAACTAACGAAAATGTCTTTAAAAGTTTGCAAATATGCATAAAATGATACAAAATCGTATTTGTGTTATTTATAGCTCATTTAACTTTGACTTGGTTATTTTTCACAGTAGTGGGTTACATTTATTATAGTTCAACTTACAAGTATGAGATACAGCCTCAATACAGCCCATACATAAGAATGTTCACCTAGAAACTGATAGTATCAGCTCATTTACAACTGCCTTCAAAGTAACTGCAGTTTGAAGAAACTTTTCATAAATAGGGCAACCTGGACTTTATGTTATTATTTCGCAATTAATTAGATTTAGTCTACTCACTTGACGTAAGATTATATCAGTAAAATTGCCACCAAGGGGTTTGAATTCTAATACCGATAATTGTGATTTTCTATCCCTTCACGCCATGTTTAATTGCTTTAGAAAAGGATAAATGAACCGTGCCTGTCAATCAATCCGACGCCGAGGCAGATTAACGTTGATTGGTGGAAACTGATACGGCTGATCCAATCGATCGTTCGGGCTTTATTTGCGGCAGAGTGTACACGCGGAGATAATATGCTATGTCATTCATCAGTGTAGGGTTAATATGACTTGCGTGGTGCCGTGATAAGAATAATTGATTGTTTGAATATTAATCAGCGAACTGATTGTGTTTCGTTTTACAGGTATAATGCCATATCCTTACGCATTTCCGACGATTGCGCAATCCCTACGCAGCTTTATCACATTTCCTCTATGTTCTCGGTTACCGTTGTTTTGTTGGATGCGATTGGTTCGTGCACAGACCGGATTGTAGTCTTGCCACAGTTAGAACCTAGCCGTGGCGAAATCGCTTGTGCTCTCGACTATACTGAAATTGACTCCTCCACCGTATCGCCATCTTACTAAATGAAGGACCAAAATATGTCAGACCAGATTCACCTCTCTTCATCCTTGCCCCAATATCCCTCGAAGACATAGCTTACATTTCTTTGGATTATCGAAGAAGCGAACAGCCACTCAGAAAGTCGTTCACACGCACGTGGCAGTGATTTCCCATTGCCCTTGTCTATATAAACATATCAAGTCAGTTGCATACATTTGTAAACGCTTTGGATAGCTCGTATGTTTCCTTCGATACAGCGAAGGGTTAAATGCTTTCGAAGCATCAATTATTATATATTCAATAGCTATCTTAGGCGTCTGTTTATATGGAAGGACCAATCTGGTTGGGTTGGGCTAAAGGGGCGCAACTCGATGTAAGCAGTTGTCGCCTCAGTCGATTTACTGACATGATTGAGGGCAAGAAAAAGAAGTTGTTGACGATCTTGTCGGCCTTGTCTTGCGAATATGTTACTCCGCACGAAAGCACGTTCATAGACGCTTCTCGGACCGGATTCCAACCTATAAATAAACTAAAATTTGCCGGAGATTTCTAACTTCAGATATAGGCCTCTCCGTTTAAAAACAATCCCTTATAATTGTCACACAACACATACTGTGTACAACTGTACACAAAAAATAAACCACTATAAAATACATGTTGTGGTAGTTCCAGATAGTACAGAACTGGTCTAAACGTTTACAAACATTATCTGTCTGAAATATGTTTTTAAAAAGGAGGCTAGGCTTTTATGATCTTAACTTGTAAGTTGATACAAATACTTATACACCGACTGATTTAGAAACAATATAAATTGTTGAACGCTTTAATAGTAATAATAATAATGTTCAAACCAAAATAAAATTAAAGAAAATAGCTCAACATCCATACAACTGTAATTTGACATTTAAAAGCAATCACATATAATTTGTGTATCGATTTTTTTAGGCTTCTGTTATAGTGTGAAAAGCCCAAATGTTTGAAAAGAACTTAGCCTATAATATAATACCACGTATTTGAGGGAGTCAAACGAGGTGACTCCTGTAACCGCAGGGATGTTTTAAACGCGATGTTTTTATTCAATGTATTGAGGTAAGACAGAATGAGAACAGGACAATCCGTCACAACCCCTCAATAGGACGTTAAACCCCAATAACAAAACACCAAGGAACAATGTTATTGTGACAATAACTGGTTGCTATGAGCAGTATTTCTTAAATTTTTATATACTTTTCTAGAAATAAAGATGCTGCTAAATTAATGCAATTTCTGCCAAAGTGTTCACGGGGAACGGTTTTGACCCCCTCCCCCGCCCTCCCCAAACCACTCGCTTTCACACACTATACGGTTGCGTTCGTGCGTATTGCCCGGGTCATATCGGGTGTGCCACTCCTTCGTTCACGCGTCCAGTGTCGTCACACTCGGGTCACCACGCCACCCCTGCCCACCCCCATTTCCCGAACTTCAGAGGAATCACATGATCATAATGGAAGACCGCTCTTTAGAAAAGACAACTGGCAAGCTGTTATTTTTACTTTATTCACGCTTGCGTGTCCAACAGGACACAAACAACTACAGCACACTGAAATATACTCATTATTTATTTCATAGATACACCTCATACTGATACCTACATGTAGTTGAATCGTTCCTGTAATACAGTAAAATAGCAGCTCTGAAAGCGGGTATTTGAAATTAATTGTCGTGTAGCTGGATATAAATATACTTTTTTCTCTTTTTGCAAACGGTTATGCCTGACACATCTTTTATATCTTAATAATAATCGTTTGAATTTATCGTGACTGTTCCACAATAATTGCAGAATAAAACATCGCACCTTTGGCGAAGAATTTAACATTATGTTATGATGTTCCGCTTTCGCTTTATACTTCCATTTTAAATTGACATCTAAAAGCGTTCATGCGCAGGAAGATTCCCTTAGGGAAGTATGACGTCAACTCACCCCAGTCGGGCTTACCCGGGGAAGGCGCACAAATGCAACCTACAGTCTTTAAAAATGGTTCCAATAGAAGTTATATTGGTTCTCCATCTTATGGTTCTGTGGAACCCATTTTACATCAACTGTAGCAAGCATAGAGTTTTTTGTGCAATACCAACGCAGCGCTTTTGTCGTAATGGTTCCATGCAGGACCATCGTTTTTTTTCCAAAGAACCCTGAAATAACCATAATTTACGAGAGTGTAGCTAAAGCTAGCAGAGAACTGAACTCAACCTAACACGTCCTCCGTTGGATGAATTGTCTTTTTTGTATGAACATCGGCTTGTTTGGTTCGGCACTGTCGGTCATGCTCGGACTGCTTTCCACAGTAGCACAATTACGTTTTATTGAGCGTTAATTTAAAAAGACGTGTCTAGCTAATAACGTCACACTGAACTATAATCAATGTCATTACTGGCAGTTCCAAAATTGACAGCTCCCAGATTCTTCAATTAACTTTTTTCACTGACACACTATGTTGGGGAATATTTTCCCTGCTGACAAAAAGTAGCCTCCATGAAACAATTAAGAGTGCATTCGACATTTGTAGAATGAACACAGATTGAGTCAGTTTTGCTTTGATGACACCAACGCTGTAAAAACGGTAACCATGTATAACACCAGATAGTGATTACAACTCTGTGGCATATACTTTGAATTTACGCTTAATGTTTCTGGTAGTTTTTTGATCAGTCAAATATTGAAACTATATATGTATACTACTGGAATAAAGTAACTGTGCATCATCTGCAGTGATGCCATGTTCTAATGAATGAAGATAAGAACATGATA
>JAQQZZ010074865.1:0-20733 GCA_030265115.1 Mopalia vespertina
CCTTACTTTTATACCGTCCCAATCCTTACTAGTTTTCACCTCGCATAAAATCTCTATTCACAAAACTGTTAAAACGGAAAACTAGTATGACAAGTTTAAGGATATAATTCATCTCTTTTTATGACAAGTATGAAAGCAGATTTGAGTATATATTCAAACAGGTTGTGGAGAAATCCATGACTTATTCAAACATGTAGCTCTTCAAATATAGATTAAATCTCAAAAGCGTTAAATGTTAAAATGATTATATGCTCCAAAGAGCACTTGCTGGAAATTGATTTGTGTTAATTAAAAACATTTCAGATGAGTGTTTTCTTAATCTTGCTTAAAACCAATTAGTATAGTTCATTTTGATCACCTCATTAGTTTCACTGACAATTTAATGATCAGACACAGAATTAAGTCTGGCATGCTTTTTGATGCTAACCCCAGGAATTGGTGGTTATGAGATTCAATAACTGTTCAGAAATAATTCAGAGTGTTTTATAAAATAATGAATGATTATGAACCCTTCCAAAGTGAGGGAACAAGCAACCGAATCCTAAAGATCTTTGCAAAGATATGCTTAAAGTTAAAGCAAACACACCAGTAACTGATCAACTCTTTGCATGTGTTTTGTATAAGGACCATATGGATGGACTGTAAATTAAAAGCAAACATGGAGGCCAGATTCTTTTTGATGAACTAGGGTTATCTTCCATTCTATGTGTCAATTATGTTTGTAACTGGCGGTGTGAGTGTGCTATCACATATGTTAGCCAGTGGACAAAGTCTAATTGGAGTGTCACCATGCCTTAGAAAAACAGAAATGTCTAAATGGACAAGGGACGATCTTGAGCACAGACTGTTAACTGTAAACTTAATCTTGACACAGTTAAGGGGGGGGGGGGGATATAAACTGGTCCCTGTTGTCAGATGATTATACTTGGTCTAATAGTTCAAGGCAGGTATGTGTACATACTGGCCACATACCATAGAATCAACGAAATGAAGAACCTAGGATTGCTCCAATTTTAACATACCATTTTATTTAACTCTATTTATCTTAACTAAATAAAACAAGGGTTCATCCCAAATCTGTTTTTGTTTCTATGGCCTAATAACATCATTGGCAGGGCAGTTTAGTTAAGGGGTTATATTGTGAAAGAACAGCCAATCCTTCAATGGAAATATACCAGCATGGGTTATAAAGAGAATAATATACCATAAAACTTAACACAAAAATTATCTAATGATAACAGTGTGAAAGTAATACCTTATTGTTTCATGAATTAGAAATATACAAAACAGTATAGGCCAGCATTCACATTTTTACACATAAAACGCATAAAAAAAGCATAAAATATTATCTGATTATAAAAGTCTTTAGTGTTTGAAAAAAATATAACTAGTATTTCGAGGCTACTATCTGTGAATGAATGAAAATCTTGGTAGTTTCAACATCTAAGTTTTTATAATCTGTTGTCTACTTGTTTAAAACTTATATAAGAACTACCGTGAGAAATTTCCCTATTTATATTCCATGTACATGCATGACTATATCCATGAACTACATTGTATAGTGTTGTGTATAACAGACCCAGACTGTAATTCATCTCACTAATAATGTTATCATTGTATCACTACTTTTCCTAACAACTTTATCATAGGTTTGTATACGATAATTAAAAACATATACAAAAAAATTCAACTGTGCTGTAAAAAGTGTTACAAAAAGATTACATCGGAGAATTACCTCTAAATGTGATTATATCTTCAGTTCATCTGGGAATTACTGATATACACATAATTAATAAAACTAAAGTCAACTTTTTTTTTGATTCTGGGATAGTGGTTAACTTGCTCAACTCCAGATGGGGTTTAACGTTCGAGGATTACACAACACACCTCACAGGTAGGCAGAGCAAGGCAATCAATGGCTTGTTGTTGATTTCATACTTGAAATGTCACATGTGAATTAATGATATATGACAGACAGCCCAGGATAGGTAGATACATAGCTGTCATTTTATTCTAACAATAAAATGTTTATGTTTGTTTTGAATCCCTTGTGTATAAAAACCTAGTAAGCAGCCACAGAATAAAGGGTACCAGATACCCCTGGGCAGAAGGTGGGATACTTTTGGGTACTTGTCAGTTGATCCTCAGGGTTAGGATAAGCACCCACCCTGAGGGCAACCAAAACTGTGATGCCCTTTCACCACTGACAACCCCCAGTAATTCACCTATGTCTATTACCCAGCAGTTTCACACCTGTACTGATGGCTTTCTCAGGTAGACTGAAATGAACAATAGGACCTGATAAAGATGATACAATGGAGATGAGTTGACAAGTGAAAGAAATTTGACATTAAATAGATAATAATTATGTTTGGTGGAAAGCCAATCACTTCTTTTGTCGTGACATTGCACAAGGTGAAAACATTGACATGTATATGTATGTTTTATCTAGCCTTGCCTACAGACATGTCCACCCAAAGTAACAACACCCATGCCAAAAAGCTTAACTAAGCTGTTTCATTATAATTTACTTAACCAAACTGAAAGCTGAAAAAGTTAACTTTCCAGAAAGTACAACCATGTAATCTATTTTTTTCTACATTAAAAAATCTTAATGGTAATAGAAAAAATAAGTGACATATTAATTAAGAGACTATAATATAACCAACATTTGAGATTAATATAATACCAGTGAAGAACAAATAATAAAAAAATGTTTAGTACTATGGTAGGTTTTGGAAATAATAAGCTAACTATAAAACCGTTACTATGGCAGAAGTCCATAATTTAAGGCAATTACTAAAGCTGTTATTTTTTCGCTATATCAAATATCAAATCAGTGTCAATTAAGAGTGGATGTATGTTGGTGGTTTGGAGGGGTAAAATATTGACATAGTCTCAAATGAAACTTATAAAAACAACCACCAACTATACAGAAATAATATTTGACATTAACTGATCTAATTCACAAGGTCAACATATTTTTTTATGAGTAAAGCAAAGTTTATTTTATAAATTCGAAGGGGTGGGGAGGGGTTTGGATACAGCACCCACATAGGGTAAAATTCAACGTTATTCATTTTATCTCTACTCTACTGACTGGTCTACTGTATCAAATCATTTTCAAAATAAAGTAGTTTGATATATATATAGGATGGTGAAAATTCATTTTCAAAGATGTCATAATTGAAACATGCGTAATCAGCTTGAAAATTTCATCAACTAATTTAAATCACAGAGACAGTACTTGTGCACAAGCGTGCAACTCAACACAAAAATAGCAAATTATTTTTTATTTAGATTGGCTTGGTTCTTACATCTGATCATGCTGTGTACATTTTACATTGACTTAATTAAAATGAAATATTTTAATTTAAACTTTAATAGCCTCTTAGGTAATTTGCAGATGACTAACCATTGCCGTTGAGGTCAGTTTCAACATATTATGTTACACTCAGTTGAAAATTCACTCATGTTAAAACCGCTTGAGGATTTGAATAACTCTGGGTTAATCTATAGGCAGTGTATTGTTGTCATGACAGATAGAATGGAGAATCACAGGTATGTATGTTACATGATAAGATTACCCCCTGCTAACCTGGGCATAGATTTATAGTTACTGACTAGATACATAGCTATTCCACCACACAAGCCATGAGAAACTCTCTTATAAACACAAATACCTAGATTTATAACTTCCTTAATTCTTTGAAAACTGTTTAAAAACCAACTGATTTGATTTGCTTCAAGCAGAACAATGCAGCGTGCTGTGGGTAAAGGAGAAGCTTCAGAAACTGGGGAAAAAAATGTCATGATTTTTTAAAAAGGAATAATAAAGAAATATGTTCAGAGCAAAGTGAAAAATGTTGAGAAGAGATTCAATTTCTTTGATATGGTCACTGTGCAAACTCATTTAACCGTCTTCATTGATTCCAATTTGTTGGTTGCCTTGTGTACTGTATATGGTCATTAACTCTTAGTATATTGTCTCTGATTCACTTATACAAGGCCATGAATACCACTATTTGGTAATTGTCAACTGTGAAACCTTTGTTGCCCAAAAAATCACTTAGTGACCCACAGTCCATAAAACAACAGGAAACTGAACACCCCTTTAATCATATTGGTATTAAATACCTGGTGTTATGTAAGATTATGGTCACCTGTATGGCCAGTCTTACTTAAACAGCCCAATTATCAAGGTATCTTCTCTTCACCTGGGCTAATTTTGTCATTAAAAAGCCATATATAAGTTTAAGTTACAGACCTACTCAACAGTAAGTACAGGAAACACTACACCTGTAATCAGTAAAGGATAAAATACCAGGTAATTGTCTGGAACACTATCCTACTTAAAGATCCCAAAACACCACCTTCAAAACATCTTACATACACATCCTGCTCAGACTGAGCTAAATGGGGGATCCTAATGGGCTCAAGAGGCCTTTGATCTTTTCAAACAATAAAACACTTAGATCCACTGATAAATCTATTACATCACAGCCAATGAGCATGTTTTTAAACAGATCAATTGATTCCATGTTTTATTTATACGTTTAGGTCTTTTTTTAGTAGATAACCTACATACAAAATTCAAGGCTCTTGTTTTTCTGATGAAGTATATATGTTTATCCCTGTAATGCCTTATAACTACACCTAAATACATACCATAAAACAAAGTAATCTTATCCTGTCAGAAGATTTCAGTTTGAATTTCAAGCAATTTTTTTTTTAAATTTTAAACTGAAGGTGACATCAAAACACAATAAAATAGGTCGTTTCTAAATCAACAGCCATTGTTTTCAAACTGTTCTTGTCTCAGCTTAGCTTGTCTGCTGTATTTATGTGTTTTGGTTGATTAGCATTAGCTCTAAATTTGTCTTAAACTAATTATTAAGTTATAATAAGTAAATTATTTGGAAAATTGAATACTCGGACCGATATTAGCAGAGCTTTATTAGGAGTTTCACAAAGTAGAGTAAATTTACGACTTACAAGGTAAAATAAACTGACATATGAATGGAGATACATTCCTGTTAATCTTTTATTGGAGTTGTAAGTTTACTCTACGTGTACTTTGTATTTACGGTACATACAGTTTCTGATTATTGAATCAAATAATGAAACTAAAAGTGTACTATAAGATTTAATTCAAATGGGAGGTGCAAGCTGAAGTGACAGGCTAGTAGAACCATCTCAACCCAAACATACAAGTATATAAACCTTGCATTAGCTGGTTGCAACTATGTGCTGATGTATTTGAATAGGCCTGGGCAGAACTATCTACATTGCCTAACACCAACAAAGCTATTCAAACAGAAGCGTACCTGTGGCTGCATTGTTCAGTCATGCTGGTCAATTATCACCAAACCTTAGGCTAATATGGGGTAGAAATGGGCTGATTATAGCTGAATACCCCGGACACTTGAAAACTGACAGAGGGAGTGTTTCACTATTGGCCTAAATAGACTTTAAACCTGGCATGTTTTCACAACACATTACACAACTGTGTGCAGTGGCGCTCTGTCAGCATTGGCCTATTGTTCATGGTTAGACAATTCACTTGGAAATATACCCCCACATTTCCCAGCCACTCGGGAGACATTGAACAATAACCCTGCATGTCTGTTATACCCACAACACCAAAATAACACCATGTTCAGTTACTTTTGACAAATGACTGTGAGATTGTAAATTAGATATCAAGATTTGTTCTTAATTGCAATTGGCGATGGCAACTTTTCCATCAATTTTAATGCCAGTAATACAACTGTATTTAGATGTATCAGTATGGTTAGTGATATTTTGTAGAACGGTGCTAAAACCTGTTTCAGAATTCTGTTTTAAACTTAAATGCTTTCTAAAAGTTTTTTTTTAAATTGCACATTGTAGTGAAATTCAAATAACCGTAACCACAACTTGAAATATCACACAAAATAGTTTAAAAGAAGGATAGCCTTACCTTCTAATGGATCAAAGAAGAGTTGTTGTGAATATTGTCTTTCTATATCATAGTCTATTAGCACACTCGGGACACCTGTAAATTCACTATCTTCAGGGACTAATTCTATATACAACATTATGGGCGCTGAAGATGCAGTTAAACAGATTTCATTAGAAACCCCTTGTACAGTTTGTAGGTGTTTTAAGCCAGTCCGTGTTTCCTGTGACACTTTAACTGTGGTGTATTTACTGGTGATCACCACACAGCCTTTAAAGTCAACCGGATATCCAGGGTTTATCTCCAATCGTATTGCACCATAAGGGTTCGTCCATTCTATATGCCCTTCTTTACACTTCGCTTTCACATTTGTTATTCCTTTTGGTTCTGTTTCATCTTCGCTGTAAACACAAAAAAACAATAAATTATTTTATAATAAGCTTCAGAGGATAAAATATATTTTTATAAAGGTATTTGTTGTGTCAACTTGTGTGTGACAAGTCACCATGGTGAAAGTCCTATTTCTTTTTTCTTTCATAAAAATTCTCCCAAGTACCAACAAATCTTAATCGATTTCTTAGTATTTACAAAAGTAAGTGCAGACTGAGAAATAAATACAGATGATAAATTTCAGCTGATGTCAGATTTTAAGGAGAGTTAGCAGTTCACAGCGCCACTATATAAATCAGGGTAGTGGCAAACAGATATCACAGTTTTTGTCATATAAAATATAGCATGTTTGTATCTCGTTAAGATTTACTGAGTTACATAAACATGGATTGGCTATGCTCAAAGAGATTTTCATAATAAGCTTTAAGATAACCCAGAAATCTGAGTGTCCTGCAATAAAAGATCAAATAAAACTGAACACATATTTTAAAGAAGAATTCATTCGCTTGAATTCATTTGGAGACGCTATTCTAAATTTGTGTTCACTCCACAGTTCGTGCCATTTGGTCTATTTGCCTGCATGTCTCTTTCTCTTTAATAGGGTGATATCATTTTTCTGGGGACGCTGTGTCGAACAAAAGCTTAGCTGGAGAGGTATTCAAAGCGACAGGTCACAATCATGTGCTCAGGTATTCATTTTACATTCCACAAGGGTATTTCAAGCACCCACCCCTATAAATGCCCCTTGCCCCATATGAGATTCCTTCCTGAACCTTCCCCAGATTTATTCTAATATTTAATATTCAATGCTGTAGGTAGAACTCATTCTAAACTGCATAAGGTGAACAGATTGCTGTTTAATCCCAAAAACTATCTTTAATTAAGGCATTTTAGATTGGAATAAAGCAAACAAACTATAATAGCCAGTGAAGCTTTATGTACCTATAAAAATACACTGTGTTTTAATATATATGAAGTTAATATTTCCCTGCAATATTAAATGTTTTAGTGAATGTGTTTTATATGCTAGTGTTAGCTACATCACATGTGTTACAGGCGGTAAGCCCAGACATGGGGGCTGTTTTCACCAGACATGGCAACTGTCCAACCATCATTTGTTTTGTCTGCAGAATCTCAACAACTTTCCTAGCTAAGTTCCCTTCTCAAAAATGCTACAAAAAAATGCACACCGTAGTTTTATTTCTAGCCAAAGGAATTGATTTTTGTTTCCTATTTGGGTTCTAGTTTAGAACAAAGAAAGATGAATCTAGCAATCCTGCTATTTCCTATTGCATCGTGATCTTTATAACGTCAATGAAACTGCACTGCAAAAAAAAATGAACAGTCAAAAGAAGAAAAGAAAATGAAAATCGAAGATCTTGAGTTTGCAGAATGGGCGAGATTTGCTGATTGTCAATATGGAGGGTTTAGAAAGAGGCAGTTACATATGTGCCACAAACAAATCTGGCTCATGTAACAGCTTAGCAATAACGCCAAAACTAACAGCGTGCCTAGAATGAAGTAACAACAACAAAGGCAGGTCAAACAATTTCAGGCTGCTCTAAAAAACATATACCTGTGTAATTATACTAGGGGTTAATGAGGTCAGAGTATAGCACTCAGGTAAAATCTACAAGTCACGGTCAACTACCCAATCACATTAAACATTCCGTTTTTATATACTTGAAAAAATATATTTAGATATATGGCACCCCGCTATATCTATTCATATAAGGGCAAATGGATAGCTTTGGAAGACCTGTTATATAGGCCTCTGCATATACACGATCATTATGGCGGTCAAAGCACTGCATTATATAGAGGTCTTTCAATGTCTGGATGGTAAATATTATAGTCAGTCAAACAATTTTCACTATACAATGATAAACGGCTCACGACATGTGTATGAGGCTTTTATAAACCAAACACTACATGTTCTTTCATTTACAGAAATTCAAAACTATTGGGGCAAAAATGTCTTTTAAAGCTACCAAGTGAAACATTCACATTACTTACACTGATTTCTGTACAATACATCCTTATCTAGCAACAATATGTAGCTTCCATTCTGATACATATATAAAAGCCATAGATGTGCCTTGTCTGCGTTTATAATCAAAGATGCATTTTTATCTTTTCTTTTCTTCATAGAATATCATCGAAAGATTTTTTAGTTTGAAAAAGAATAAATCAAACTGGTTTTTTTCAAGAAACCGGATTAAAGAACAACAAAAAGTGTTAAAGAAAATAAAATATATTTATATAAACAGAAGTCTGATGTAAATGTTCGTGGCAACAATTTTTTAGGTTTCATTTTTTTGTTTGCAAAACTGGTTTAAGTCGTTAAAAAAAACAACAACCGTATGTATTGTATTTTATGTGCGGAAAACAGATCCATGATTAATTGTTATGGAATCATTTAGACTTGGATCAAACAATATATCCTCATACTGGTTTCTTCTTAAGTTACACGTATCCTGGTTGACATCAAGTGATATCCCTTTCTGCACACACACCAAGACACCAACTAATTTGCACATATTTTCCATATTAACATCAATGAAGAAATCTGATCAACGAATCACCTTAAGCTTGGTTTATTACAGTTCAGAGCCTGACTTAATTTAAAGTTAAACCTGGAAAAAAATCTTGAAGAACTTTCTATTTATATTGTAATGAGAGTTGTAAAATTGTTGACCATCTACCCATGTTCACCCCTTCAGCTTTTGGAATGTGGGTAATAAAGCAGACTTCAAAGGTGTTTGAGCAAGGTGAAATGTCCAGCTTAATCCACCCTAATGCTGAGCCTAATCCTTCAAATATCCACGGTGTATCCTTTTGACAGATCTTATAGTTCCGCAGTTTTCAAACACATGTACAATTATAACTAGATTTTCTCCCTCAAAAAGCTAATTTAAACGCGATTTATGATTCTACTCCTGGCAGGTAGAGAATTCAAGTGGCTTAAAACTTCCAATTCACAAACAAACTGAAGATTTTACAGCCATACCTGTCATAAATCTACCACCCCTAGTGAGAAAAGTCACAAAATTAGTGGGAAATTTCACCCCATGTATACTGATCGAAGAATAAACAAATCTCTGAGATATTCATAGTACCATTAAATTTTCTATAAAACTGAGATAGATAAAATAAAATAAAAATATAATAAATTTCTCTAAAGCAAACTATTAGCTACAATATGTTATTTATCTTTTTTTCATGATTGTTTAGTATGTCATAACACTGTCAATCAAGATTAGAAGAAACAATGTTTATTCTGCAATTTGTTGCTTTTGAAAAATTAGGAACTTTGTATCCATGAATGATAGATCAAAGGACTTCAGACAGTAAACTGTTGTTAGTTACTGCATGTGTGAAAAACTAATTTACCTCAATATGAATATAATCTTTGTTTGCACGTCTAAACATATTATAATATATTATTCACACATTTACTTATGTTCCACGTTTTCCACAGTTATAGACAAATAAATTGTTTTCTTTCCCTTTTGTCTGCTTACAAATGAACACTGTATAATTGTGTTTATTTCATTGTCAGTTCACAAGTGGCAGTTAGGCTATGTTGATTTCACTGTTCATTTCGTAAAGGGTGCCAGCAGCATTTTCCCACGGATCATAGTGTTGGGTTTGCAGGCCTGTATAGGAGGCACTTGTAGGCCTATTCGGTGTCTGGTGCTTCTTATTTTAGACCCTTGGTGACTAATATACGCAATAATTCGCCACAAATCGCGGCACGCTTCCTAACTTCTAAAAAGGGGCCCGGCACAAGGCAGTAGATTAAGCTTACGTATATCAGTTCGTCCAATGTTGACATTTCGTGACGATAACATTGTTAAACACAGGATGTGCTAAACGAAAATAAAAACTGATGTGAATTCATTCATATGGCGCCACAAAATATGAACAAAAACATTATCAGAAAACATCAACTTTGTTATACAACATAATGTGTCATTTGATCCTTACATTGTTAGGAGTAGTTTATAAATAACTACAGATAGTGTGCTAATTAGATATCTATTATTTCAGACTAAGCTACAGATCAGATAAAATAAAGAATTTAGAATCAATTTGAGAGCTTGCCAGAATTCATTGGCAAAAGAGCCAATGTATTTTCTGTTCAAAAGGCATCTCTGATTTAATCACACACATTAATGCACGTTGCGCATTAAAAACGACAAACAAAAAAAGTTGTGCACATCAACTATATATATTTATACATAGTGTTAATACAGGATAAAACCTTAAATTGTTAATCATACGTGACAAAATCCATGGCACAGTGACATCAAGCCTAGTAGTTTAAAAACAAGACACCTCAGATAAGTATAAAAACATACATCGGCCTATAATTATATCGTGACACAGTATAATTAAAATTTACTTTGTATTTATATGTTTTAAATTATTTTCATTATTAAAAAAAACATTAACATAACGGAATCTTGTTACAAAAGGCATAAAACGATTATACATACCTAAGGAAGCATTCACACTGGTCGCAGTACCGCTGAGTTTGAGCCGGTCTGCCCCTCGTCCCTGTTAGACAGAGGGCGAGAAGTAACAGAGCCGGTACAACCCATTCCATCCAATGTGCCATCACGCTAAACTACCTCCCCACCGTACAATCAACAGCATTGAGCTTTTTTCGAACACTACACATATTACAATCCATTGGTTAAACTGGTAATTCCATGGTTGTTGTTTAAACACTGTAACATTAGACAGATGGTGGGATGAATGAAGAGACGTCAACTTAACAACAATCTCTTAGACTGTCACAAAACTTCTGCTCAGATAACGAGAAAAAGGCTAACTTAAAAGTCATCAAACTAGTACATATAATCCAAGTGTACATACATATATAAAAAATATATATATATAAACAGAATGTACTGTTAACATAAGCCTCTAAACAGAGTAAAGCGAGTTAGACGTTCGTTACTCCACTGATAGACCGTCACACGACTGCTCACTGCGGCTCTACACTCTGTATAACTGTCTCGAGTCAGCGACAAGTGGCAAACGTAGTCGACCAATGAACGCTCTTCACTCTTCCCGGTCTACTGTTAGACTAGCGGTGACAAGAGCCGGGTCACAATATGTAGGCGATACCACTTTACTCAGCAGGGGTGACAAAGTTATGTTTTATTTAAATATTACCTCCTCTGCGAGGTGTTAATAGATAATCTCAGTATTTGCAAACTGCTAGTTGTTTTGATGACTTGTTTAACAGTTCATTAGTTGCCAAAGTGTCATTTAACATAAAAATTCCGAATGTTTTCTAAAACCACTAAAGCTACTCCCCCTACGTCTCTCACCAAACCAGTATCAAAACATAACCAGTCTGTTGTTTTACCTTTTTAAAATTTTTATTCCAACTTCCGCGCTATTAAATATATTTGCTGTGAAATAAGGATCCCTCGTTTCACTAAGGCCAGCCACAAACGGCTTAAATAATAGTTTACCAAAATGGATAAATTAACGTAAAAAACGTCAGCATCACTGTTCTTCGGTTTAAAGGCGCTGTACAATTTAATGGTAGCTACACAGTAGAACGCTTACAGCACGAAGAGATGACAGAAAAGTGTCATTGACTCCCGATGTGACATTGGTTGATGGACAAATCTGTTCAAAAACTAATCACACATAGTTAGTTAGTGAGCAGTATATGCTTATACACGCACGAAATGTGTTTGCTCATTTATACATATTGTTTTCCCAAATGTTTCTAAAAATCAAAAGCAGACCCAATCAATTATAAACCTTACAGAATTTCATTTTTGGAGATAAAATACTATCCTCTGCACGCCTTCGAAATGATAAGCTATTTCAGAAAAATCAAAACTTGTAAATGAAGTTATATGTGAGGTTTTTTTCTTCATTTTCATTCAATCAAAATCATATTCCATTGGCGTTAAATTTTCTTCCATTGTTAATCCCAAAACAAACCAATCGAGTAAATGGGCTGTTTTAATGGCAACATACTATTTAAGAACCAAAAAGAAAAGAAAATTTGAACAACCATTAGCAATTTAATTGAAATAGGATTAGCGGAATGACATTGGTTTGCCAGTGAACTGGTAGAACAGTGACGCCGTTGTTTTTAATCTCCACTCTCTTTGTTTTTATTAAGCTCTGACATGTTTTGAGTTGTTAAAAATCAAAACATTTCAAATGAGCTCCTAGACTTTTTGCCGGATGAGTTCTTTTGTTTTGTAATTAGGTCATACAACAATTAAACGGCGCCGCGACGACAGATCCCAATTAATGGCATTGACAGCAATCAGATCGGGAAGTGTTTTTATAGTGTCGTGTCTAATGTGGTTAAATGTAAAAACCGAAGTCTCTGTATAGAAATATACTAGCCAAATGTTTTCGCTTTGTCTGCTGATATTGCTAAATTCACTTGTCCTTAGATATTGCACAATTCTCTTTTCCTTAGATTGCCAACTTTACCTGTCCTTAGATATTGCTGAATTCTCTTTTCCTTAGATTGTCAACTTTACATGTCCTTATAGATGTTGCTGAATTCTCCTTTCCTTAGATTGTCAACTTTACCTGTCCTTACATATTGCGGAATTCTCTGTTCCTTAGATTGTCAACATTGCCCAATTCGGCCTGCTCACACATTGGTTTATATAATGGTTCTTTTTTATATATTGCATGTGTGGTTCATTTTAAAGGGTTTTTTAATATGCCATATAATGTTAGAAGGCATATATGCCAAAACAGAATTAACCGAAATATTGAATTCCTATATATTTAACATTTATTGTGGGTCGTTACTTTAATACACGCTTTCTCTTTGAGGCTTGTGAACCAGTTCACTAAAAATCTGCAGATTAGTTTTATAAATGTTCGCAACTGACTGCCTAAATTGCAACTTTCCCATCTTAAAGCCGTTGAATAGAGAGGCTACAGGTGTCAATGAAGTCTGCTCGATTTGGAGTGTATATCTTTACAGAACGTGTTTAACGTTGAATTCAGCTAGTGTGAAGGGAGGTAATAAGGTGTGAAGAGTTTGAGTAAGGTTTATCTGTGTAAATTATCTTCGGCTGGACAACGCTGTTAACGCACGTGGGTATGGGGGAGATATGTTTGTTACTGGAAGCCATCGCTTCAGACAATGGGACAGAAACAATATTTACTCTTGTCTAATGCTGTACATTGGAAACATTTAAACAATAGACAGAATGACATAGATTCAGAGCTCAGCAATATTTTTTGTCTCCATATATAATCGATCATTTCCTTTGTTCAAAGCTAGAAGTAGCTTTTATTAATGTTGGAGATTCGATGTATATAATGCAACGTAAGAGTATGTGGTTTTAGAAGTATGAGAAGAAAGTTTTATTTAGTATTCTTCTGAATCAGTTTATCGACATGACCACGAATACAGGCTAAGTTCAGAAGAATCTTAACCGTAGGATATAATAGTCGTCTTTACTTTAATTACACCAGAAGTCTATCAAACATGTATTATTTGTTTGTTTGATCGGGGTTTAACGCCGTACTTAAGGTTATTTCACTCATATGGAACAAAAAAAGACAAGACAGGACAAACACAGGACAATCGCAGGACACAATACACAGACATCACAAACAGATCAGCTTCATGTTGTCCCTATACAGCTCCTAGAGCACCAGGGCAACAGGAAGCATTCTCCCGACCCTCTGCTATATTAGATGTATAATTGGCCCTGTTTGTCAACGGTCCCCTGTGAAGGCATGCAAGTTTATCTTTCTCTGCTTTTATAAAAAAATATATACATGAAGCTTTGTGGTTATTAAACCCAGCAGTTTTGTTTCCAGGAGTGCAAGGAAGTAAATCACCGGGGCAGGAAGACGACTAATCAGAGACGGTATACCGTACTGGTTTGTGTATGCAGAAACTACAACCAAATGTTTACTGCATGGCAGTTTTCAATTGTTAATTACTGTATACATACCGGCTAATTAGTCACGCTTCTTTGAAGTATAGCTGCCTTAATTGCGAACAGCCGCCTCACGTTGATTCAAAGTTTGGTTGAACCTTTTTGATGCTCATAAAATACGAATAAGTTTAAAGCAGATAGTTAGGTGGCTAACGCAATTAAAACCAGCAGTATTCTCGAGATGTTGATTGCCTGCACCCCATGAATCAATTCCACAAACTCAAGGTAAATACAGGTCTGTCAGATCAATATTTCTGGTGCAGTTAACGAATTTTTTATTTGTTTAAAAGAAATCAATAAGTGGTAATGATTACCTTGTAGACCTTGAAACTTTTAAAAAAATTGTCAAATGTAGGCCTAAATACATATATATGTTTTAGGGCAACCTCAATAAATGAACAGTTTAGAGTATAAGAATGCATCTTTGATATGTTGTAATTGCACACTATTGGGTACTGCACGGGGACTTACTAAGACCACTTTAACTCGCTGTGGCTTGCAACTTAAACATTACTCACTAATTGGATCAGAAGTTGATAGACTTCTAGTCGTATATTTAATGTAGAAGTTGCTGCTTTAGATTGTCAGAGGTAGTTGCGAAAACAGAAGGCGGAGAGCGTTTCTGTCATGTAGTTTATTAATATACACTCCGCAATTATTCCTCCTTTTCGTTTTTAGTCCCGTACCACCCAAACCATTTAGGAGAGGATCTGACATGTATTAACCGGGTTATTATGGGCAGTCTTTATTGATTAAATTGAGCATCGTTCCATTGTAAAGTGTGTTACACGGGTTTCTGGCTTGAAACTACATTTGTGCTGTTTACTAATTACTTGTTGTTCTTTGTACTGAAATCGCTCTTACATTGGAATATTGTCTGCTTTCACATATTCTCAATACTGCTATAATGATATATTTACTTGAATTATATATCTCAGGCGTTCAGTTGCGATCATTGTGCTTTAATATTCACATTGGCAATGATGTCGCCCAGAAGAGAATGTTTTAAGTTGCTGTAAATAGAAAATCTATTTTAAAAAGTAATTTATGCACTGATAGTAACATTTCAATGGCATATGATAGCTATATAGTATACACAAACAGTTATGGCTGATATGAACCATCACATCCATATCTAGCTGTTTGAAGATATATATAGTTTTAGAAAAAATACGTGCTGAAAGATCTATCTGCATATTTATAAGAAGCAAAAAAATGTTATCATTGTTATTCAGTCTGATTATCTATATTGGAATCGTCAAATATCTTTAGAGATTTGTCCGACATCTACATGCACGCGTTCACAGGAAATAAATGAGGCCGGCACTTGAAGCGATCTTGTTCAACGAACCAGTGTATGAAGAAACTGGTGTTATTTATATCTTATCTACATTAGCTAACCTTTGTTACCTGCATACGACTGTCTAATTATAAATTCAGACACGAGTACAGCTGTGTTTTTATTCAGACATATTTGAACTAAATATTTGTCTTAATCGGTTTTTAATAATCTTCTTACACAATCACATACCAAATCCCGCTGAAGTAAAAGCAGATGATATCTGATGAACTTATATATATAATCAGTCAAGTATCCAGTCCAAATTATCAATGCTATTCTATACCAGAAATTAAACAGATTTAATCTTTTATGCTTAGGCTTTAACCAGTTCTTTTTTTGAAAAAGAAATAAGAAATAACCGATAGTTAGTATTTGTTATAACTTAAATACACGCCACTTCTATGAATGTTTATTGTTCTCCTGTGAAGTGACAATGGAAAGACTTGTGGCTTTCTGGATTGCGGATTGAGTGTCAGGTGAAGACAAACCCGCCATGAAATAATCAAACTTTACTGTACAGTAAACTGAGTAAGTCTGGAAATATTATCCTAGCTATATTGATGACATATTTCTACCTATGAAATGATCCTAGATAGATTTTAAGCGTAGATAGACTGCAATGGGAACTAATACCGCTGAAGTGTTGGCACTCGATATGTTCGTCGTTAAAGTTGACGACAAATGGAATATGGTCCTATTGCAACCAGTCAAAGTTCAAGAAACATACGATGATGTCGATGAAAGGCTTTTGGAAAGGTACAACAAGAAGAGAATGGGAGTTAAACAGGGTACGGATTGTCTCTCGTGTGTTCAAAGAATAGTGAGGGCTATGTGAAGTCAGTGGGTAGTGTAAGGGGGCACAGCGTCACCATGACCCCCCAGACCTCCACCCTGATGGTCAGAGATAACCGCACACCTGATATAGGCCACCTCCCGTCACTGTCACGTACAGTAAAGTAACTGATCCAATTTAAGCCCTTCCTTTCTCCCTTCGCCTTATTACCTTATTTACCCGTCTCAAACAGATAGTTGCCGAAAAATGTCCATGGTCCAGGGGGAACGGACTGGGCTAAACTCTGTGTAAACTATTTGAAATCTACAGCAAAACACCTCCAGCCGTTACGAGCGGACGTCAGTGAGAGCTGGAACATCCTGCGAGGCTTAAGACCAATTCGATTCCAAATACAGGGAGCAGTTAAAAGCTGTCGAGAACGCTAAGATATTTTGTCATATTGGGCGCTTTGTCAAAGAGCCGTATTGGCTAATGTTTGTTTTTGGACAGATATTGGCTCACCTCACGTCTGAAACTGTAGACGTCCACTCGTTACTTCATAAAAAAATTCCCCGTGCCACCTTACGAAATCCGTTCACATTCCCGGGAGCTGCAGCATAACTTCAAACACAATTTTTGAGAAAATTATATAATTTTCTTAATATACATCTCGAATAGATCGCTAAAATCAAAAGCGAAACCCGGCATAGCCCTTGACTTCAGAAGCCTTGACATGATATTTCGTTATGGGATATTTGATCATAGTTTTATGAGTTCAAATTAGTTTAATCAATTATATGGAGAATATAAAAACGGAATGGTTTTGTTTATACACATTTATAGTAAAGCAAAACAAATAGCTCCGAATAAACGTAAGCAGCTTGTATTGAATCGACGTTGGCATAGGCAATAAACCATCATCAGGCGTCGAATTTGCTTCTGTGAATTAACTGAAACATTGAGTTAATTTGAATCAATGATATTTTAGGAGTTAACTTTTATCGGCTGAGCCATATGTAAAGCTCCTCAGTTGCACATAAGGTAAGAAATTGGATGTTTAAAAAAGGGGACAACCGTCACAACCGTGGTTACTTTTTCTAAGTTTCCAGGCAGAAAAAAGCTTCAAAGAATTGTCAATATTAAATGAAAGCTCAATACAAATGTCACGTGACTTAAGAGGTGTGCATACAGTCGAGTCGTGTGTCAGATACGTCCTAAGCAATTTACTCTTATTCCAGTTTTCATGTCGAGTAAACATTAGGGAAATCCTCGTCAAAATTCTCACAAGATTAAGATATTGATGAAATTCACCTGTACATGGGGAAGTCGCCCAGACAGCATTGATTTCTATAGAGATGATCCGCCTTTCGTCGAATACACTTCTTCTGTTTTGGGGTCTATTGTTTGTGCTATACCCGATCCATGAGACTTGGCTTATAACGAGCCCTGAACAGTAATCTCTTGGCCAGATAAGCCAGTTCACATATATTGAAAATATTCGGCGTGTTAACTCAAAGATTTGTATGCATCAACATGGCGTGAAGGTTTATTTCACTTTTAGAAACTCAAATACCACAGCGAGCATGGCAATGTTGGTAAGATGCCAAAATCTATAATCCCAAAAAGACGAAATGAGCGTTTTCATCTATGTATTTCTGTATATTTCTGCCTGTGGATTGACACTGTTCTCGAGGTTTCTACATACGCTCTATTCTGCAGCGTTATCGTTTATTGTTCTTTTTAAACCTTAAATTGAGAACAAGATCATGCTTGATGTGCAGAGATCGCCGAAATCTCTAGCCTCTGAAACCCTACTTCTTTGATTGCATAAGAGTAGATTTGGTTAGCGGATGAGTACTTTATCCAACATTTCCGGGAAATCAGTACCGATTGTGATCTTAGGTTAAGCTGATTCTGCAATCTGGCAGCAAAAACTTATATTATATACATAACAAAGAATAATTCATAGCTAATATATGGCTGGTATATCACATGGTAAACAAATAATGACATGTTGTGCGCATGTGCCGGAAAACATAAGATATTTCACAACAGCACTTACATAGCCACAGCGTGGGGGTAGCAGAAGGTCATTCGCCAACGCTATTCAAAATTGTTGACTTTTATTATCAGGAGGGAAAGCGAGAGACGGTGAGAAAGTTATATAAACAAGATGTCCCCTCCCCTTAATGCCAAAATAATATACTTAAATCATACACATCTTCATCTACGTAACGGACTGACGCAAAAAAAATATTTAAGAGATTTCACACAAAAATCCCCAAAACTCTTTAAAATCATACACCATTAGTCGCCTCTTTTGGTGTCTTTGATACTTCTTGACGTTGTAAATATTGATTCTACAATAGATTCCAATATATTTCGGACAAGCATACTAAGTAGAATGCAATAAGATGTTACTGTGCCTGGTTAGTTGATCTTCCGGTGTGTTAAGCCATCGTGAACAAATTGCGGTAAAGGATTATTATATATGACCGTATAACCAATATCAATATAACGTGCCTTATAACTTACAATAACCGGGAAGTTAATGGGCATACCATTTGTTCCATAGTGATAAATATTATATTCGCATTACCTCCGTTAGCTATTATATATTTGCTTTTATTCCATCGTACATATAGCTCAATATTGTATGCCGGTGGATATGTTCTAGAATTGACATTTTCCGCTAACAAGACGCGTTCACCTGTCAAGAGAATTTGTTTCCGGCTGGACGGTTTCTTCCTAAAGACCTGTTTATCATGTGTATGGCGGGACATCCTTAGCTGTTGGTCAGCCAGAGTACGGCTGTGTTTTCAATAAGGTCCGAGCGTGAGAAAGAGCCGCGTTGACTACACGATCAATACACTGCCTCAATAAAGACGTGTCGGTTCAGGCAAGTGTGCAACTTTTCAAGGTAACGCTTCCGGTGTAAGATTTGAATATGGGTGCCATGTTGAATGTATTTTACACAGACATTTAAATCTGCATACAGGATGTATTGTATTAGCAGCAAAGCTTTGGCAACAAATAATGACTACACTAATGTGTGACATATTCAATGTTTGTCAAATTTATTACCAGTTAACAGTTTCCTATTATGGCTACAGAGATTGAACAATATCCCTTATTCCTGGCCAGAACGGTTGTGGTTTAAATAAGTTTTGGTTTTGGTCCCATTATTAGGTGATTAGTGACATAATCAACACAGATAATCTTAAGGTGTCATTTGGTTTGTATTGTATCCTACTAATAAACGATTTCTTTTTTTTAACAAACACGGCAATTACAAAAACCTGAAGCCAATCAACTTAAAAGTTAAATTATCGATCAAACCGAAGACTAAACTATACCCAAAATTACACTGAGCGACCGTCTGAGTTAGATACAAAAAGTAGCACCCACATAAGAAAAAACCGGAGGCTTTGTTAATACAAGTGTTGAGCTAGGGATTAGTGACGGGCTGTTTGTTGTTGAATATCGATATGGCACCTGCTATTGTTTTTATTTGTCAGAGGTCGATTTGAGAGCTAACTCGGCTCATTTGCACGTCAGTTAAATAAACACGATTCTTGTCCCTCCTGGGAAACTTAATGCCCTTTGAGAATCGAAGAGGTTATATCACTGAAACTGGACAACTGCAGGGTATAGTAATAAACCTATGTGCGTTCACTGCATTCAATAAAGTATTACTTCGATGGTATGTCAGTATATTGTTACAAACAGGATCAGAAATTATTTGTGGCACAGTACAAACCCTTCACCGTATAATATACTGTCACAATTGCTGCGCATTTACCTGTTGCAGATTGGTTGTTCTTGAGGACAATTAAATATAGCGTGTTTTCTGACTTTAAAGTTTGTGCGCTAAAATGCTTTTCGTTGTACATTTAGTTGGTTTCATGATGGACCGGATTGTGTTCATTACGGGTGAGTGATGGTCTCTCTCAGAAACGATTGTACACTGATTGCTCAAGAAGTGCAATGAAAGTTCATTATGAGAAGCCCGGGATGATGCATTGCTCCTTGAGGGTAAAGATCTGAATATTCATAATCAGAAACCAGGATAGAATCATTGTTTTAGAGTAGGGATGTTCATTATCAAACACCAGGAAAGACTTAATATTTTTAGGGAAAGGATGTTTATTATCAGAAACCAGGGTAGAATCATTCTTTAGAGTTGGGATGTTCATTACCAAAAACCAGGAAAGACTTAATATTTTTAGGGAAAGGATGTTTATTATCAAAAACCAGGGTAGAATCATTCTTTAGAGTTGGGATGTTCATTACCAAAAACCAGGAAAGACTTAATATTTTTAGGGAA
>JAQQZZ010074876.1:0-20731 GCA_030265115.1 Mopalia vespertina
AGGACGCAATACAGACACCACAAACAGATCGGCTTCCTGTTCCCTTTTAGCTCTGAGAGCACCAGGGCAACATGAAGTTCCCAGTCCAACCACCCGCTCTTTGCATACAGAACTACAGGCATAGAGAGGACTAAAAGCATGTTTAATCCGATTTTCCACTTGTCCTACTCGCTTGAGTAAATAGCAGACTTTTAAGGCTGTAATTGGTCAACTTTTGGGGCTGGGCAGAGCCTAGAAGAAGCTTTATAAAATCGCTTGAAATTGTAGCACTGGCATGGGTGGCTGACGTATGGATACACATGTATGTGGCAGGCATTAAATCAAGAGCCAATTTCAGTAATACCAGTTCGGTTAGTTTTTCATGGCTTTATTAACATTTTACAGATTGAAAGGTGGACATAAACATATAAATAAAAAGTCTTAACTAATAGTTTTCACATTTTTATTCACATATCTGATTTATTATTATTTTTTTTTTTAGGAAAATAAATATATCAGGACAAAATAAAAGGCAGCCAGTTTCCAAACAACGGGATATAAATATTAATGTTATAGTTTACTGAACAGATTTCTCCTGTTTGGTTACATTTTCTTCTGATGTGAATAAGCATTAGTGCCTAAAGAAAATGTCTACAAGTTTGTAAAAACAATGTCCAATCAGACAAGTAAGCAAATACATGAATGCAAGCAAATCATCCTCAACAGATTTATTAATATTTTATTTTCTGAAATAGTTTTTAACAGGTCACCAAAATATCAATTTTCTTAAAACTGTTTCAGTAAAGTAATTATAGAAGTTAAATTTAATTAATAAATAATAGTCTATAATTTTCAATTATTAAAGACTGTGTTGAAGCATATTTTAATTCAGAAAAAAAGAAAGTATACTGAAAAAAATCCCCAACATCTTTAGGAAAAAGTTAAGGAATATATTCGTGAATAAAGCACCAGCGGAATATTTAATAAATTTCAAGGAATACGACAATGAAATTTGTCTCGGATGCAAGGATTGTTTTAAACATATTTATGGATTATCCTTAAGAGGTTTCGAAAAATGCCACAAAAGTTAAGCAAAATTCCATATTAACGGTGTTTTGGAAATGTTTCCATAACTTTGTTAAAAATTATATTTTGTTTCCATCAGGCATCTTCTCGTGTACATGTACTAGTAATTCATGGATTTGAATGGGTGTATTATTTGACCAGAATTTAATGCCGTACTCAAATGTATTTCCCTTTTATTGTAATTTTATGTATACTTTTAATACGATGACAAATTTCGCGAGTGGTTCAAATCAGTCTTCATTTTCAAATCACATTAATGCCGCTATGATTTTCATTATTGACGTATCTTTCTTTTGTTCTATGATGAACAAAAACAAAAACCCGCCAGATAACATATTTGCTCCCTTCGATTTCCTAAATGTGACATAAGAAATTGGTATCACTTTGAGCAATATACATAACAATGGAATTGAACAACTAATATGTACAAATAAATCAAACTATATCCAGTTTGTAATTATGATATTCTTTATGAAGAACCTATAAAGAATGACTTTTATATTTGTATCTAATGTTAAGGTGAGCCCAACAATGGGGAGGGGTGGTCATATTTTTTATTCTATTCGTTTAAGAATAATAAGAAGGGAATGTGTTCTCAATTATCTCATTCAATCAAGGTAACATTTTGACAGGTCACTGAGGTCAGACCAAATTCCCCCAAAAGCATTTACTCTCTCTTTCCAATATTATTTCACGTACTAGGACGGATAGCTTTAAGTTGAAGTATGATCTGAATCCCCCTTCATTGTTGATTTTCCCATGGAGTTACCATGCCTACATAAAGCTCCACAAGTTAAAATCATTGTGCCCCCATCTTCTCTCTATGGTGCAATATTAATTCACGTTTACATCAGTCCAGTTAAAGTATCGTCGGTCGCTCTTCCAATGCCACGAGTCCATCGTTAATCTTTGGAAAATGTTTAAACCTCTTTTATACACAAAAATCGCGTAGATTGAAGATTTTTCATAGCTCAAAGTCAACTACACCTGACGTTTCATGTATGTTTCTGTATGCTGGAAAAGCACGTGGTGGGTTTGTTTACCTTCCTACAATCCCAGAATGCAGCATTTTCATCGAAAGTGCTATCTGGCTTATCAATGTTCACTTGTTTTCGGTTAATAGTGTACTTGAAGAACATATTGATGATCTCCGTTTGCTGCTAAATCTGACTCATACATTTCTCAATAGACAAAAAACTATTGTTTCAATACGATATATAGCCAAACCCGAGGTGGAGCAAAAGGGAGGTGCTAGCAGTAAGCGAAGGGTAACGGTAAAGATGTTAAGGTTAATATACTTCTGGAGCTAACTTGATTTGTTTTTTGGCACACAAAATCTTTTTTTCTACAACCTCAAATAGGACCCACCTTATTACTACTACAGGCGGCATATCTGGATCTAACTCATGTGTTTTTGAAACATCGTTGACACGAGATGTTAAGTCCTATATAAAACGATTACTTTGACTTTTATGGCAGATACTTAAACGGCTTCATAGTGCTCTTGGTTTACAGTTATAAAGAAGGCAGCATTCGTCAATCTGTTAAACTTCACACCATTTCTGAACAACCACACTTCATTTATTACAGTCCGTCCTATAAACATGTCAAATTTTATAGCCCAATATTAATACAAATAAAACATCGTGCCCAGACAGGCCCGATCCGTTCACTGTGTACTTTATTAATGCAACCGAAAAATAAACTACTTTTCTACTTTCTTTGATTTCTCTAATCCAAAGAGAAAAATTAGACCATTTGTGGTACTAGAACACTCAGGTATTTGGAATTTTCAATGTGGCTGACTTTTCGTATCGACTAAGAGGGTATGGGTCAGATGCTATTTAAAATAAAGATTATAGGTCAAGTGACGTGTTTGTGAAGCTAAAAAGGCCTTAAACTGTGCATCAAATAACGTAAAGATTTTAATTTTTGATAAGTTTATCAAGTCTTCAATGAGACAGTTCACTTTCCTAAAATACCTTTCACGCCACACAAACGTTCAAAACATTTCTAGGGATTCCTTGACTTGCATTATAAACTGTGTTTTAAGCTACTTTTATAACAACAACTGTATCGCAGATTCAATTAACGAAACTGTTCAGCTTATTCTTTTTGAAGCAAGAGTAAAGTAACGAATAAACTAGTTGTTTGTTTTTTAAACACCAGTCACACCTCCTTTTTAGCATGATTTGTTTGATAATTGACTAGTAAATTTTAAAAATCAGATTTTAAACGCAATAGAATTTTTTCACAGATTGTTCCTTTCGTTAAATACTTTTAATTTTGATAGAAGAGTTATCTTCCTGGACTAACACACTCAAGTCCGGCTAGATGGCCACAAATAGAAGTAACATCTGGAAACTCAACATGGGGTGCCATATATATACCCTTAATGTACATGATAACCACATACATATCAAACCATGTTATGATTAGGTCAGGCTTTTGTATCCAAAAATGTTAAATCCATAATAGCCAAATGGTGAATGTGTCTACCAAGTTTCACAAAGATAGGCCTTATAGTTTTCGAGCTCTGCTCCGGAAACGGATCGGGGCATCCGGACTGACGGACGTACGCTGTCCATACCACAATACGGCCGATTTTCATCGTCTACAACAAATTGTCTTGAATCCTTTTGATTATTGATAAACTGTTCTATCTGGTTTCCACCCAAATATCAACAAGAACCTCAGAGAACCACGAAAACCTTTGACGGCACTGTTGTTTGTAACCCTGGATCTCAAAGCAATATATCATTAAAATATAAGTGAAATAAAAGAAAAGCTTATGTAATTTCCGTGGTTCCGTAGTTAGACAAAAAGACCTAATTTTGAGTGACCATGTCTGTTAACTACACTGTAGTCTGTTCACGGGAATGTTGTTGAGACTCTGGGAATATAACAAGAAACAATGGTGTTCACCATGAACCAAACCCAAGAACAACACAAATCTGTCCCAATTCCTTTTGTCACATCCGATGTACAGGCTTTTCTTCACAGGATCCTACATAGGTCTTTGGGTGTTAAAGTTAAACCCAACCCCCCTCCCCCTATTGGAATCATGTCATTATCAAACATAAAATGAAAAAACAGTATTCCACAGCCCTGCGATAACAGGAAATAATTCACGTCGTCAAATACAATTTCTTTTGAAGTCCTTTGTTAAAAGATGAGTTTGAGTACTTGACAATTTGATTGTAACATAGTCTTGAAAGATTGACATAAAGTTACTCCGTTTGACGTCAATTTTTTTTGTAGCTTTTAGAAAGTCCGGTTTAAGAATAGTTTTGCTGTCTAATGATTTTAGGAGGTTCCCCTGCATCTTCCGTTGCTATTATGACAGCTTGTCAAAATCGTACCAACATGTGTATCAAGCGGATGGATTTTGAGCCGTTTATATAAACAAAAAATTGTAGCTTTTAAGGAAATGAGTGATAGACCAGAATTAGCTGAAGCGTAATTTAATTAAGTCTCTAATTTAAATTAAGCGAAGAAGCTTGTATACGTAATCTCTCACCAGACGCTTCTGATTGGCTGATCTCTGTCGAATGAAAATACGTTTTGAACAGCCTAGGAATAACATAGAGCTGTATAGTACAGATGACAAGTTTTGGGAATTGCAGGGCAACGAAAAAACATGGCAACCGTGAACACCACACAGCAACAAGCTCGAGATATGTCTCTTCTGGGACATGATGTTGTGATGATAGGACGACCAGTACAGAAAAGACACATTTGGGGGAAACTTGTCGTTAATAACAGCTGAGAAGATTTTGCAGATTGGAACCAAAACACACAAAAACAGTTCATCATTAATGCATAAAAAATAAAATAAAAATCCAGTGTACAGCACAGACAGCTTATCCCAAACAAACGTTAAAGAGAAGTCCATGGTGTGTGATTTGTTTGCTAGATTTGAAACTCATAAGTAGGTATTTCAATGAAAGTATTACGGTGTGAGCTGTTTTAAAAAAGATTTATTGAACAAATTTGGCAGTTAAGGGCGTGGGTTTTTCCGAAGTAACCTTTCTCTCGACTGTTTATATAAAAATAATTCTAATGGACCAATCAATCGATCAATCAATGAACCAGCCATCCAAGCAATCAATCGATCAATCAATGAATAAGCTATCCAATCAATCAATCGACCAATCAATGAACCAGCCATTCAACCAATCAATCGGTCAATCAATGAACCAGCCATCCAATCAATCGACCAATCAATGAACCATCCATCCAATCAATGAACCAGCCATCCAACCAATCAATCGATCAATCAATGAACCAGACATTCAAGCAATCAATCGATCAATCAATGAACAAGCTATCCAATCAATCAATTGACCAATCAATGAACCAGCCATCCAATCAATCGACCAATCAATGAACCAACCATCCAATCAATCGACCAATCAATGAACCAGCCATCCAACTAATCAATCGATCAATCAATCAATTAATGAACCAGCCATCCAACCAACCAATCGATCAATCAATCAATGAACCAGCCAGACATCCAACCAATCAATCAATCGACCAATCAATGAATGAACCTGCCATTCAACCAATCAATCAACGTGTCAATCAATCAAGTTTAGTTCAGAAGTCAAAGAATTTTACGTTTTTATGCAAAGATTTCTTTGAAAGACAAAGTTATCAATATAGAATCAATACACAATAAACATAGTTAACTTCCTTTCTCTTTCGTGGTTGTGTGGCCTGTAAAAACACAAACGTAAGTATTCATACGACCATGTGAATGAGCGGTCTCGATTTTTAAGAAGTTTTTCTAAAGATGTCAGATCTTAGAATAAAATTTGATTTGTTGTCCTTTGATCAGAAAGTTCCCATGACAACATCTTCCGTTCAAGTTGTCAAAGCTTGTCAAAACCAAACCGATAACGACTGGTTTTTATAGCGTTTAACAAAGGTATGAACTATGCTACTCCAAATTTCTAAGGTGCAACACAAAACGGTCTGGTGCAAAGTAAAGGCCACTTAAATGTAACGTGTAACTGTTTTAATTAAACGAATAATACGTACTTAATTTGTTTTTAACTTTGCAAGATTTTGTTATGTGCCTAGTTTTTATGCTCTACTTTTGTAAACGTTGTGAGCTTGTTTCAGAGCAAAAACATCAGCGTTGATTTCAATGAATTAAGCAATTTACAGCCACAGTTTATTTGTGGCACACTACACACTCACATGTTGAGTGTTAAAGCTTGTGTTTCTAATATGCAACTACCAGTTAGCATGAAGCTGCTATACGAGTTTGAGTTTTTATTTTATTCATATCAAAGAAAATACCAATCAAGTGGAGCAGCTCTATTGATCTATGTCGTCTATGTTGTTGGCGAAGTGCGTCATAAGTCGACACTACATTACGCGAGAGTTAAATGACTAGACGTCTAGTCAGCCAATCAAGTCGCCTGATTTCAAAGAAAAACGTTTTTTAAATTTATTCTTTCACGTTACAATTTTGCCTTACACGTCAATTTAAGTTATTTTACGTGACCTTGGTCAAAATGCTTGCGTCATAAATTGTTGTAATGTATGTTTTTCCAAATGACGTGTTTTTAAATTATTTCACATCATATAGTGCGACTCATGACGCATTTAGCCCACCATACATCTCGCTCATGAAACTTCAAACTTCAAAAGGAAGAATGCAGAAACCGGGAAATCGATTTGGGTACCAATCACACTATGGTAACCATGGATTTTTTTATACAGCGTAAATGGATTTGGTTACGGAAAATGGATTGGAGCCATCCGCCCGGACGGACAGACAGACGGATAGACAGACGGATTATAATAGCACAAGACACAACTAGTCAACTACAGTTAGGCCTAATGGTTAATAAAGATAGGCCTTATAAAATTCGAGTTCTGCTCCGGAAACAAATTTTACTTCTGATTATGACTAAATCCAACTTTTTATCCATAGAAATAAGGAAATAAAAATGGTGAATCCATGATAGCAAAAGGTACAACTACGACCGATGGTGAATGGGTCTACCACGTTTACAGACATAGGCCTTATAGTTTTCGAGTTCTGCTCCGGAAACGGAACGGAGCCAACCAGACGGACGGACGGACAGTCGGATCCTGATCATATCATTATACCCATTTACAGTCAATATCCAAAAGCAGTTTCATATCGGTTATAGAATAACAAGTCACACATAAATGGTGTAAGTTTGGACGAAGAACTCCGCTCTATAGGGTGTGTATATCTCCTGAAATAATTAAACTCAAATTTTATATTAATTACCAGTCCGATTAAACCATTATTCGCCGTCTAAAGGCATTAACCCTGGTAGATTAACGTGTCCATTCATTTAGTGGATTCTTAACCTCACAACAAACAGTCTCGCAGTATAGATGGCGCTCTCGTTTATTTAACATCCGGGTAAATTAATTGTCCGGATCTCTCTAGCATTACCGTTCTCTCTGAGTAGTTTTAATATGTTTACTCAGCGTGTCAGAGCCAGTATCCGACGTCTTAACATCACTTTACTAGTTTGTCTGCTTTCAGTGGCAGAGGACGTAGGCCTACCTGGACCAGTACTGTAAACGTACATCCAGGTTGTTGAGAAATAGGTTACAAACATAAAAGCAATATACAGAAACCTACTGTTATTATATATCAAACAAAGATAAAGCAACGTTGATAGAAAACATTTATCATATTAGCCCTTTTAACATGACAGTGAGGACTTCCCCTCGCAGTCATGCGATGGGTCATCCCGCATACATATCGAATAAGTGGGGCGCCAAGTTCAGTTAGATCATTAAAATAAAGAAAAATCTACATTCTAAACGTTATTCGCAGACCTACTTCGAGATTTCAGGCGCAGATTCCAGCTTTAAGGTATCACCGAGCCATCTTTTATCTGATTATCCCCTGTTTTTCGTGATTTTTATTAAAAGAAGTTTACACCATACTTTCACCAGAAGTTAATTCACAATCAAGCGTGGAAATGAAATAGTCCAAGATTTGCCAAATCACAAGATTGATAAATCCAAGGAAATTAAAAATTTAAAAAACATAGTTCCGGACTTCCGGTTTGAAGTCAAGCAGAGAAAAGTCGTGCAAGTCTTATATACTACTATCGGCGATGGGTGTCTTGGGTCAGCGGTTTAAAAAAAAGTGTTGATGGGTTGAATTAATTCTATGCAGCGCGGAGGGTGTAATTGAAACAGGCTGATGTAAACTCATGTTTTGCCATGACTTTGACGTTGAAAATGAAGCAATGCGCAAATATTTCAAGCAAAAGCGACTACTGGAGTAATAAGTGCAAACACAACGATCCCTCAGATATGCATAAGCAGCATTAAAAAGATGGCTGATACTGCGACACATCATGTTAAAACAGTCCGAAGCGGATAACCGCGAGTTTATTCTACGCTCTGAAAATGTGTGTTAACAAGTTACCAAATGTGTATGTCTTTTTGAACCGACCCTGCGCGGGCTGTAGAAGACATCAATGTATCCCTCACAATCTATATAGCCTACCAGAATATAACGTTACCATTTTGTCAATATCCACATATGGAGTTTCAGTCTCTACGTGGAAGAGAGGGTAGTGAACATTTGCACACTTGATAAAATGGGCATCATTTTAGAGAAACATGTGTAAAGACGTATAAACACAATGCCAATCATTATAGATATTTTGAGAGTTTGGTAAAAAAAAATCCTATGCTTTCGTGCACTTATTCTTGATTGTTGTGGTACGAATACACCAGGGTTTCTCAGACGACTTATAGTGGAGTTAACGTTTAGATATAGCTTACCTGGACGCATAATTATGGCCAGTTATCGAAAAGAATATTGTCTTTCTCTGCTGTTTACCATCATATTTCTGCAGAGGCGTTACATTGTTTTAAAAGTGGCATATGTATTTGATTGGCTTCTTCGTTTTTTTCAATTTGCTTTGATCTTTGTCTGACCGCCGCAACGGGGTAAGTGTGGCAAGGCTTATAACAGAACTTCATGGAGACATCAGACCTTCCTGGGGAAGAGGAGTTAGATGATGAGGACAATTAATATCACTGTGAATTATTTTACATAGCGTCATCAGACTGATATAGTTTCGCCTGTTCCCTATAGACTTAAGTTTGTAGAACTTGTATGTATCATGATAATTTTCACACTCAAAATCATTTCGAAATTTAAAATTAAGATACTATACAGATTCTTTTTCTGAACATTTTAAATTTTGGTAAAGTAGGCTGTTTACCTACGTCTGATTAATATGGGATTTAAATGAGCTCTTTGGTATCTCCATTGTCATATTTTCTCGGCTTCATGTACTCCAACGACATCTTTACCCTTTGACAATTGCTCCGACGTTAGACGATCCGATAATAATTTCTCCGACCACATTTGCTTCCACGACGATTGCTCCCATTGTAGGCGTACATGGACCTTATATATCTCTATATACATGTTTGAGAAGAATAAAACCTTACTTCAATTTAAAATAGCTCCAATTTGTTTTCGGAATCTGAGATTTCCAGAATTTAAAAACAACACGGTAACCTATGTCGCAGGAGCAATTAGGCTATAGCTGAGCAATTGTCGACGGAGGAACTGAAACAGGAGCAAATGTAGTCGGAGCAAATATGATTCTGCCGGAGCAACTGTCATGGATTCTCTCGCCTAAGCTTGCTCGCCAGATTATATGTCCAGGGGTATTCCCAGATAAGCATTAAGAGTTTTGATTGGTCGACTATGTCATACTTTTTTACTGACCAATCAAAATGCCGCAAATAAGGGAAATCCCCATAAGTCGTAACTGCAAATCGTACCGTGATCACAAAACATAGGTTTAATCAGATAGAATAAATAGACAGTCGTCGTCGATCTAATCAACCTTGGAAACATATGCGCTGTCTGGTTAATAGTTTTAACATAAAAATAAGTTGCCCTTTCTTAAGACGTGCTGCGTGTTTTAAAACTCAAAATTAGTATTGTATATTATAGTTTAAATACAGCATTTATATTAATTAGAAAAACTTTATAGAATTGGATGTACAATGTAGCCTACACAGTTTAATAATCTATCCAAATATAAGAAACTCTTGTCATTCGATCTCATCAAGTACACTTCTACACTTCATAACAAAAACAAAAGAGAGAAGAAAAAAACAAAAAAATGTAAGCCACGGACTAAATGTTTTTATAGAAAAAAACAATTAAACAGTGAAAATCGAAACACGGCGATGTTTAAAAAAGATCTATACTTACCAGTCCAAAATAGTTAAGACTTCTCACAAGAAGCGTTTGTTATCCTACCATAATCTATATTTTATTATTGTAGACTGTATACAGATATAAGTATACTTCTCTCTGGGAGTTATCTAGAACATAAGATGATTCATCGATTTTAATTAATCTACATCCCTATGCCAGTGTCATTGCTTTTAGAGATATATATATGATAGGGATTCTACGGACAAATATTCTAATAGATGCTTATAAGATTTATTAATATTTTATAAGAATGTAAATTAAATTTGAGAAAAGTGCAAATTGTTTTATGTGTGGAGAATTTCAATACATATATTATCGCATAGGAGCTCTCCACTGACTTGTTAAAAGTACAAATTAGTTTTAATTAGTTATAAGGCCACAAATGAACACCTTCTTCTCTGTAATGACTGGTTGTAAAGGAAGTCTGAATGAGTCACGGTGCGGTTTCCGTCAGGCAAGGATTTAGTCAAATGTCTGACATTTTGATGGAGACACAGAACCACATCCGCTGATTTGTCAATTTAAACTGGATTCCACTACGACGAAAATATTGTAACACTAACTTTAATACTGTATCGTCCTTTATTTGGTCCTGATAAACGTATACAAATGTGGTGATTCCAAAAGAGCGGACAATGAAAAGTACCCACGGACCACCATGGAGAAGAAGCCAGATTCAATGGTCTCCTGTGGGCCGTGTGCACAGCGTGTAACCAGCCTTATCTACAACAGACTTAGTTAATGTCAAGCACAACCCTTAACGTTTGGTTTTTATTTACCTTCAGATTGAAGCCAGATCATATTTTATGATACAAATCTCGACATTTTTACCATCTGTATACCATGAAGACCAAGGGTTTCATCTGGATTAACTGAACTTTTCCTAATTGCAAAAGCGAAAGTATCTTATTATATTTTTAAAAATTCTTTTTACACCAGTACCGAAAGTGTAACCCTTGTCTTTCTGTACACTTTTGTTCTAAGAATAAACCCAACAATATTTATTAATTCTCAATACTTTGTTTACATATCGAGTTCAATGTATGGTGTAAATTAACGATAAACCTTTTTTTTACACTGACATGCAATTCCTCAATATACTAAAACGAATACACGTTTACAGCTAAAAGAACAACTTAACAACTGAAGTCTGGATATTTGTATCTGATTACAAGGAGAAGGGTTTTTATGTTAAATGTGAATAGAATCACTGACACTAGGTTACGCGAGCTGTTCACTCGTGTGAGAAAAGATGACATAACTTTCGACAGAGATGTCAATCCGGTATTAATTCCAAACTGTGAATAGCTTGACGAACAAGGCCTCGATTGTGTCGACTTACTAGTGCCCTGTAAAATAATACAGTGATCTGTGAACGAGTATAAATGATGGATGTCTAGAAAAACCGCCAATGTTATATGTCAGTCCGGGTTACGTCAAATCACTCGGTTCATAAATCCGTATAACTGGTTAAACAGCATGTGAACTGCAGTTACACTGTGTTTTGTTCTCCTCCATAGAAGGTGGTCTGGTTTTGTGAATGACCATGTTAATGTCAGGGATTGATTACCGACCATTTGTCTGACAAAATGAGCCCGTAATTTGTCGTAAAAGTGGGACTATGGTATAATAATGATCACAAATAGATTCATCCTAAATGTGGAAAATATATTCAGAGTTCAAATCTTCATTTCAATTCAATGAAGCCTTATCTCTATACCGTATACAGTTTGCTCAAATAAATTACTGATCTATCATCTGGTTGGTGCTTTACGCGGTATACAACTCATTATCGAAAAGCCTAAAACACTAATTGCGTTCTATTCAAATCCTTAGACAAGAACAGATTTCTATCTATGACAACATACATGTATATTGCACTGAACTAAAGAAAAACATTGTGTTTCAAGTTCATATTATTTTTTGTCTGTTTATTTATGCTTTTTGTTAATATACAGAGGCTAAAAAAGAAAGAAAATGGAAAATTTTGTTTGCAAACTAAAACTCAGTATAAAACTTGTTATGATGATTACGAGAGCACGAAGAAACAGGCTGCACGTTTTTCTGCAAGCCATTTTTTCCTGTTATATTATATTATATTTAAGTTAGTTTATTTTTTTCATGTTCACTCCGTGTAAAGAAATGATATATCGTACATTTTAAATGTAAAGACTTACAGCAAACTGCAGCCTCTTATGCACGGCCCAGTAAGGATATAAAGTTGAGATAATTTATGGGGGATATATATATATTCTTTCTCCACAAGAAAAACATAAAAGACGCGCTCCACCCTTATTGGATATAATTTTACACTTGATACGATACCTTGGAAATCTTTACAAATAGCGAAAGTTTTCTTCAAAAATGAATTTTAGTAAAATAATTTAGCTTTTTGCAGATAAGCTTTACACAATTTAGCTTCATGAGATCTTGCCAATCTTTAACATATGTGAGTTAACACCCTTAAAAAATACTTCTATATGCCTTCTGGAGTTAACGAGTTGCAGAAGTAAGCTGATATAAAGCCGTTGTATAAATTCAAATAATGATAACATATATCTAAACATTAATTGTATTCATAAATTGTTGCAGGTTTCAGATAAGATGTAGGTCACTTGTATTCTCAGTTTTCTTTGATCTCAATACAATGTTATCTCTGATAAGCAGTAATTAAACTCTATATATAACACAGATCAACAAGATGAGTGGATAAACTCAAATTTTTATGATTTATCAAGAAAAATAGCAAGAAAGCGTATGGGTTTTTTTTCTAGGTAATTGTTTTACAGTGATAACCCGAAGCTATAACAAAACATCACTGTGATAACTGAAATAAAATCCCATCAATCATGAAGACTTATTCCGTCTCTTGCTGGTTCACATTTTGATATATAGGAAACCTCAATCAGTCAGTTTCTGCTCACACGTTGTATCAATCAAGGCAACATATAGGTTTAAGGACTTTAAATGAGCTTAAAGAGGCGAGTCACAATCATTAACTGTCAACTGACTGAATGTCAGAGTCACAAATAGATTCTAAAACTGCAAAGACGGAACACGGATTCTCACACTAAGACGTTACTTTACCATACTACGAAAACAAAGGTTCTAGCCGTAATAGACATTTTGCAAATGCTGTCTACCCATTGTTTTTGTATTCCTAGAGAAAACTTTGCAATGGCGCATCATTCAATCGAGAAATTCAGAACCCAATAAAACGCAAACACAACGTTTACTTCGTCTTTTTGCCATCCCATAATAAACTGAGCAGCCCACATAAACATAAAACAATGATCTAATGATAACAACTTCTGGTTTATTTATCCATAAAACCTTGAAGTATGTTTAGTTGTTCAACTTGTAACTGCCTCTCAAACAAGCAACGTAGATAGCATGTCGTGAATGAGTTTCGTTTCTTCCGAAGTTTATTGGTTCAATAAAATCTTGTGTAAAGATAGATCCAAAATCGCTTTACAATTAAATGAGTGCTTTTCTTAAACTATCCTTAGCCACAATTCTTCAGATTCATTTGAGAGAATTTACGTTGATTTTTTTTTCCTTTTTGCCTACATTATATATCAGCCTGAATTTTGCTCTACCAGACCTCGAATGTGATCACCCCTAAATTACTCGTAGTAATAATAATAGGTCTAACACACGAGTGCTTATTTAATAAACATTGCCCCTAATCCATGCGTTACTCTCACAATAGTGAGAAGTTAAAACCTATATATATGGCGCAAATAATTATCAACAGAACTGAAGTGGTAACAAAGCGTATCATGGTATATAAGTTCACCCGTAACGGGACAATTATAATAACCATTATATAGAGCAATTATAAACCATTAAGTCACAATAACCATTGACAGATGCGACTTTCGGCCTGTAACAACATTTAATGGGTCGCAGTGTACAACGTGGACTAAAAAAATGGCTGACGGGGAATATTAAATACTTGAGCTCATAGAACAGTTTGGTTGATGGTCGATCGGTGTTCATGAAGTCGTTCTCAGTGGTGTACCTGTGCACAATCGAGTGGGCTAGATTTTAGTCAGATTAATGTTCTTCTACATCATTGATTTAGCTTGCTGTTGATGTCATACAAACTAAAAAGACAGAGTTATGTTATGTTCATAGGATAAGGGAATGGCATACAGTTAAAGCGAAATAATCGACATGGCGAAGGTGGAGAAATCCGATTATACAATTATATTATAGATTTGTTCATTTTCTCATCTTTAAGTCAATTCGACATTGTTTAGATATTTGCTCTGCTACGATGGCTAAGTCGACATTCTTTTCGTAAAGAAGATTGTAGAAATGTTTAAAACGATTATATAATTTATTAGAGATATGTCATTCTTTATTATTATTATTATTATTTTGAATAAATGAAGAGAGTAACATTTATTATTATTATATTACACGAAGACCACGTGAAATTTGCTAATTTATAGCAAACTATATAACTCGCTTACTTTTGTTTGTTTGATTGGGGTTTAACTCGTCGTACTTATATGACTACTTAAAGAATCTTCTTCTATTTTGTATTAAGCCATCCACTATTCTCGCAGTATCCTAACAGTCACCATGTAACTGTGTAACCACCACTATAATTATCTGCTTTGCTCTCAACCCGGTCGTCTTAGCGGAACACTGAGCCTGTGGAGAAAAGATCAGCTGTTTGGCCGCGGGCAAATGACTAAAAAACACCAGTAACAGTAACGCTTAACCAGAAATGCCAAATCGCAGATAAGCAATTGATAGCTCTCAGATGTTTGGCTGATCAGTCGTAAATCATTAACAAATGCGTCTAAAATGTGACTGAATGTCACGATGGTTGGTTGAGTGAGCCTGGCTGGGGCAGGTGGAATGTGTGGGCAAGACACGGGTCTAAGGGATCAGTAACAGTCGAGCGTGATGTTATGAGAGCACTGAGTCATCTAATAACACAGATATCCATTGAATTCATTCACCAGGTCAGTCAAACAGAGAACTATAACTGTATCAACAGGCAGAAATTGTAAGATGCTAGAAAATACTAACATAACAAATTAAGAACGTTTTGTGTAATCAATCCAACTTTTGCAACACGAAAACCAAGTTAAAATCTTTAAAAGCACGGACAAATGTTTTTAATTAGTTTACATAATACCGAAGGCAGACCAGTATTTCAGACCTTCTTAAACGTGTTACATCTCCCTGCAGTTAAATATGAGCAGGAATATACGCGATTCATATAATTTAGCTTACATGACCTATCACGTTGACACCATATTCGAATGCTGTTCCGAAATTGTCAACTTGAGCATTATAAATATAAACATGTTATAAACAATACATATTCTTGTTTTGCACAATGACGATAAAATATGAAAACACTGATTTACTTTCTCTTGATTAGCATCCAGAAAGAATTAGCATTGATCTGATGGGAGCATTTTCAAAATGATTGACTACATAGACACGAGAGCTGTGTCTTGCTGTCTCAATTTCAACTTCTTGTTATTTTGCAATTTGTGTGGTTTACAGTGTATCTTTTTATTTAAGCGAGGGACTGATGTCACGCTCCATCGTGGGGTTAAAATCGATCGACGAGAAACTATGATCTAAAAGCATTGTTTTTAAACATAGACAAGTCTGGCACATTGGTTCATTAAAAACTCAATAAACGTTCTAGATACATTATCGTAATACAGAATTCCATTCAATCGTTTATTTCCAGTTGTTGTCATTTCTAAATTGACGTTTATCAATTTAGAATAACAGATTGCACTTAGCTAAAGTACGGTGGATCTTGACGATTTCTAAGGTTATCAGTATGGGTGCATCGTCACAGTGCGACTTTTGGTAAAGATTTTAGGCGATTCCTCTTATTTGCGGAAGTTTGATTGGTCCACTGTGTCGCATACTTTTTTCGCGTCCAATCGAAATGTCGCAAATAAGAAAGATTCCCCGTCTTAGCTACAAGTCGTACCGCGAAAATGTACCCCATGGGTTGGATTCGGTTAACAAAGAGACAAACTGTACTCTTGATGGCCAAACACGTCTTGAACTAGTCACAGAGAACCGACAGATGGCTAGAAAATAAAAATCCCAGCGTTAATCTTCATGGCATACATACTGAAATTGGTCAAAATGTTTACTCCCATGGAATGCCTCCAAAGGACCAGGTGGTGCTGGCGCGATGTCGTATGGGCCACACTCACCTCACACAAAAAATTTTTTTTGGTCAAATTAAAATCAAACCAAAGTGTGAAATTTGTGACTGCGTATAAGACATCAAACACATATTGAGTAACTGTGTAGACTTTGCCACTATTAGGCAACACTTCCATGAATGACTTGTTTGACAACATTGTGGGTGTATTTTCATCAAGTTTCTTAAGGGAATCGGTGTGTATCATTAACTTTGATTTTTGTGTAACATTGCAAATAATTTAAATGGACTGTTTTTAAATATTAGTTGGATTTTTAAGATCCAAAATGAAACGTTCGATATGTTGATACTTGTATGTGTCGATTTCAGTTCGTTTTGTTGCTCTTTGTGATGATGGTGGCTATTAGTTGAGTTCAAATAAAGAAATTGGAAAAAAACAAACAAAAAAAGTATAAAAAAAGTTCTAAAAAACCCAAACAAGCCCCCCCCCCCCCCTCCCCCTCAAAATTGTGAACGTGTGTTTTCGCCACAGCGTAGCAGAAATACCGCTGAATGTGGCGCAAAACAATAATCAATCAATCAAAAGCAAAAAATATCAAATACAAGAACTTGATTTATTACTATAATATTGTAATTGTCTGAGCACATCACAGTTAAATGAAACTAAGAATTTACAGCCATTCTGACAGTAATTATGTCAGATGAAGAAAGGTAACTAAAATTTTCATGTGAATAATTAACCTATTTAACTTCTGATGTTAGACAGGTCAGAAGTCTTCAAGTAATATTTTACGAGATCTTAGGCTAAACCGAGTTATGTCCGACTGCTCTCCCGGCGCGTTATTTACTAACTTCTCTTCGCAGTGATCTCCTCCCCCTTTTCTCATCCGTTTTAAGTGACCTTCCAAACCGGTGTTCATCTTGGGGATTGAGAAAGAATTCAGACCACGCCAGTTTTTTCCCCTAACAGTTCATTGAGACATTTCAGAAAGCAAACGGCCGTCTGATAAACTTTTACTCGGAAGTCTTCAAATGTACTGCGCACATCATCTAGGAATTCAAGCGGTCTTCGCTATTTTGATAAGCATTTTGTTCAAATCAACTGATAAACATAGTCCTCGTTGTTCAATTAAACAGACTGTAGGATGTTAATACATATATTCACACATCTTTCACAACCGAGTGTAATAACGATATCATGATAAACATAGTCCTCGTTGTTCAATTGAACAAAATGTAGGATGTTAATACAAATATTCATACATCTTTCACGACCGAGTGTAATGACGATATCATGATAAACATAGTCCTCGTTGTTCAATTGAACAAAATGTAGGATGTTAATACATATATTCATACATCTTTCACGACCGAGTGTAATGACGATACCATGATAAACATAGTCCTCGTTGTTCAATGAACAAAATGTAGGATGTTAATACATATATTCATACATCTTTCACGACGAGTGTAATGACGATACCATGATAAACATAGTCCTCGTTGTTCAATTGAACAAAATGTAGGATGTAAATACATATATTCATACATCTTTCACGACCGAGTGTAATGACGATATCATGCATGGAAACGAGAATCTAGCAACGTTTAGACGATTGGATAAACATTAACTTAAAGAGCCTTTAGAGCTACTAAGTAATATATATATATATATATGGCTATTTCCAATAATCTTCAGCTATAAAATATGTGAAACAACTTATTCGACAATAAATTTTTAAAAATGTTTCGGTTATATAGGTATTTTAAATGAACCTCAAATACGACTTCAATGAACAAAATTCTCTACGTTACACTTGTGTTTATACAGGCTTTTAGAAGTCCAAATTATCAATTATTGAAAAGAGTTTTTTTCTGTGACATGGTCGATCTACCGATTTTAAGAATGAACAAAGAATGAACAAAGAATAAGGTCGCGATGAAGGTTTGATAAGGGATAGTATATACATATACTTTTATTACCTTGGAAAAGGTTTGATGACTGAGTGATATCGTTACTCTATCTTTCTGTCTTTTACAGTATACCCGTGCAGAGGGTAAATTTGACAATGTTTTAACATCATCAAATAATAGCACTGTTTCTTTAAATTTCTCTCCAATCATTAAATTTTGACTGACATCGCATATGGTTTGAATACATATTTAACGACACAAGTTAACAGTGGAAATCCCATCAATAAACACATCAATAAACCGTCACTGACAATGGCAGTTTAGATAAGACACGATGTGGGATCCACAGGGATTTGTTTTATTACGTATTTATAAAGAGCATCATTGATATTGTGGCGGTCACAAACTTGTCACTAAAAAAATACTTGTTAAAGTATCGTTTCAATAAAAAGTTTATGTACCGGTCAGGATAGCACCAACTCGTATAATTGACTAAGACTCGCGTTAAGATAAAACTCACTAGATAACTAACGGTAAAAGAATTAAACAAGATATTGAAATAAAATTCAATGTAAATCTTTATTAAACAGCAAATATTAACAATGAAATGGAAACCTCTTGTAATCGGATGTATGGTTCACTTTATATACAACGTCAGTATTCGAGTTGTCTACAACACTCAATAGCTTATCCAGGACAGTATGGATATGACGTCTATGCCCGCTATATGATTAAAACCACTTCAGTGACATCAAATACTGAAATGGGTTCAGTATGGGGTTCCTTACGGGGTAGTACGGGCTATCCAATATATCGTCGGACAGTTATTTATGATTACACAACAGCTCTGTGTGTCCTCAAATACAGTAGGGGGTGATATGGGGTTCCTGATGTCATCTATCAAATATATAGTCTTACTCAGCAGCTCTGTGGGACATCACATACAGTATGGGGGTAGAATATGGGGTGATCTAAATGACAGGTAAGTGCTGGTTATCGTATAGGGTGATATATATGTAAGGTGAGTACGGGGTACGACACGGGATGAGGTACGGGGTACTTTATGTACGTCTTCTGTAAGTGTGCTATTGCCTTCTTATCCAATTATCCCTCTCTAATACTCAGACTGTATATGGTGCAGCATGGGGTGACACACGGGGTAGCATACGGGGTGATATGTGTGTAAGGTGAGTACGGGGTACCACACGGGTGAGGTATGTGGTGAATTATGTAAGTCTTCTGTAAGTGTGCTATTGCCTTCTCCAATTATCCCTTTTTAGTACCCAGACTGTATATGGTGCAGCATGAGGTGACACACGGGGTAGCATACGGGGTGATATATGTAATGTGAGATATGGGGTATCACACAGGGTGACACACGGGGTAAGGTACGGGGTACCTTATGTTCGTCTTCTGTAAGTACATGTATGCTATGGCTTTCTTATTAAATTATCCGTCTCTAATACTCAGTCTATATATGGTGCAGCATTGGGTGACACACGGGGTAGCATACGGGGTAATATATATAATGTGAGATACGCGGTATCACATGGGGTGAGATATGGAGTGAAACACGGGGTACTTTATGTACTTCTTCTGTGAGTATGCTATGGCTTTCTTATTAAATTGTCCGTCTCTAGTACTCAGACTGTATATGGTGCAGCATGGGGTGACACACGGGGTGATGTTTGTGTAAGGTGAGTACGGGGTGAGGCACGGGGTGATATGCAATTCATTCCCATATAGCATCTATTTATCATCTGTCCCGTATAAGATTATGTTTCAGCACTTCATATTGACTGGTGTTGTCCCGTCTACTGACCTTTCTAGAGTGGCCCGTCTGCTTGAGTTAGGCTGAGTTAACTGACTGTAACTGGATTGATCTCAGCTTATATTCGTATATTCGCGCGCTGACCTCTGCACAGCGCCACCTGTTGGCAACCTTTAACAAAGTAGTCCAAGATAAAATAGTACCTCCTTATTGTTGCAATTCTTGCGGTCCGCTATTGAAGTGACAGTTTCGAATGAATAAAGAATAATCTTATGAGAATTAGGGAGTTATTAAACTTATAAAACACTTGGATTTTGTCTCCAAATCGTAAATGAAACAAGAGTTTACTTTGATCCATTGATGGACATAAACAAAGATAGCGGCCATCGCGGGAAATTCTTCTTGTCAGTAACAAACATTGATTAGTTGTTGCGGTTTCATAGATTCCCCAGGCTAAAGTAAGTTTTCCCCACTTCTTATGAATTAGTAAACTAGTCACACAGGTTTTAGTTCATGACAAGGTGTCTAATGGATTAGGGACAGTGGATGGTGA
>JAQQZZ010074887.1:1453-20729 GCA_030265115.1 Mopalia vespertina
CATCTGACTGTTATGGTCTGCGTTGTTAACAATGCTTCAGTGTTATTGTTAATCTATCATCTGACTGTTATGGTCTGCGTTGTTAACAATGCTTCAGTGTTATTGTTAATCTATCATCTGACTGTTATGGTCTGTGTTGTTAACAATGCTTCAGTGTTATTGTTAATCTATCATCTGACTGTTATGGTCTGCATTGTTAACAATGCTTCAGTGTTATTGTTAATCTATCATAATTATTTGTTCGTTTTGTTTTTCATTATATTATTGTGTTTGGAATAAGTTTGCGTCAAATATATCATTAATATTTTGATAATTTATACCAGCACTTCAGTATTGCGTTAAACCCAAAGCAAACAAACAATCTCCATGTAAGTAAAATACTCTGAGCACAACTTTAAACACCAATTATTTGAAAAATGTCACGATGTTGAGTTACAAACTTGTCCTGTTTAAAATTTGGAAAGTTGTTGAGATTTGGCTCACTCATTTGGCTGCTATGTGGAATCATGGCAACGTAGACTGTAAATCTATCCATGCAAAAGATGTATATTTGAGAATGGAAGGCAGCATTTTTTTGTTGAAATCTGCGAAATAAAAACAGGATTAATATATAATAGTCTTTTTACCACTTTTCTTGCAGCCATGGCTGGAAATATCATCCCTGCCATCGCCACAACGAATGCAATAATAGCTGGTCTTATTGTCATGGAAGCTTTCAAGGTGCTCACTGGAAACCTTGATCAGTGTAAAACAGTAAGTGTGTCCTCTCTAAACTCATCCGCCTGCGGCCGTGAGTTAGTGGCTTATAGCGTGTCTGCCTATTTATCCTACTTCAAAGTATAATGAAGTACATGTATATGAGGGAGTCACAATGTGACAGCGGCAATCCTGGGGGTGGTTTTTAATAGGTTTCCTCCTGGTTTTCCACCATATGTAGGCAAGGAAGGGTGTAAAATGCACAATCCGTTGTCATATAAGTGAAATATCCTTGCATAATATATTAAACCCCGATCAAACAAACATCTTAACTCATTCACATGTAATACCTGTTGAAAGTATACCTTTTACAGGTGGACTAAATAGTTATTCTGACTTTTTTCAAATAAAAATTTATCAATGTTGTCCATTCTCGTGTAAGAGAAATACTTTATATACATGCACTTTGTTTGCTACCAGTAGTGTTGAGTATGATCCATTTACTCATTGGGCTTGTCGCCGTCACATGAGTAAAACCACAATCACACTGGCACAAGCGATGTTGGGTTATTAAAACCAAATCATTCTCTTCTGTTATATATAAACTGAATAGATTCTTGTGTCGAGTTTTTATTTTTTTTTTACTTGTTTTCAGATATTTTTGAATCGGGTTCCAAATAACAGAAAGAAACTGCTGGCTCCTTGTCAGTTGGAGAAAGCTAACCCCAAATGTTATGTGTGTTCTTCTAAACCAGAGGTGACACTTGCTCTGAACACAGAGAAAATCACTGTGAAAACACTAGAAGACAAGGTAATTATTATTTAGAAGCACCTGTTATATCCAGCTAGGAATTTCTTACATCCCATAGAGTTTGCATCATACTTTTTAAGTCCGAGATAAAATTCCGGCCCAGTTGAAGTGAAGACCTAACAAAGGGACTTAACCATTTATCCATTGGTGATCAGCTTATGTCTGCAAACTGTGGCTGGGCAGGGTGTTTGACCAGGTTTCTTTAGCACTTATATGCCAGCTTAGCAACATGGACTAAAAGTGTTGCCAGAAATCCTATTTTCTTCATGATATCAATTGTTTTTCTGACTGAATGTAGTTTGCTTTCTAGTATATTTATAATGTCCCCTTAAGAGAATCATTATTTTATTAAAGTAGCATTTATACATTACAGTTCAATTAGTGGTGCCCTCTGGGCTAAGGGTAGTTTGTTTAAAGAGTAGCAATGCTGTCTGTACTTAGCATTGGAGGAAAATTAATTTTCCAAAACAAACAAACAAACAAACACATCTTGGTTTGTGCTAGTGTCAATTATTGTTGGAATACACTGCCGTCATATAAAGGAAAAACCCTAAAGCACGGTGTAAAACACCAATCAATCAATGAAATCAATTAATGGTTGTGGGATTCTCTTTGAGGTTCTTTTTCCAAACATATGGTGGTGCACCCCATGAAAGGTGTGATTCAGCAGCATTTTGTTTGTCTGATAAGTTGCAATAATGTTTTTATTTGGCACTGGGGGGAGATTAGCTTTCTAACAGTATCAAACCACCTCAAATGTAATGCTTGTACTCGTGTCAGTTATTGTTGGAATACACTGTCTTTGCACACGTGAAAACTCTTTAAGTGCAGCATAAAAAACACCATTTATTCAGTCAATGTTATTCAGCATGCTTCTGCAACAAATTTTTTATTCAATAAAATGTTATCCCCAGTATGACACCCTTACTTCATTTCTGCCCTTTGTTGTTTAACACAGGTAATGAAAGGACAGCTGGGGATGGTTGCACCTGATGTAGAGATAGATGATGGCAAAGGTCAGTGTTCATTAAATGGAATATTTGTAGAAAGATTTCTTTATTAAATTGACTAACAGTACGGCATGGCTTCCTGTTACCATGGTGCTCACAGAGTTTTAGGGGCAATATGAAGCCCAAGTGTCCGTGCAGTCTTTGCATTCCATCCTATGATTGTCTTGCCTTTTCATTGTTTGTTCCTAGTTACCTCGAGGGTGATTTCTTTCAACCATTCTGCTGGCACATCGAATCAGAGAAATAATGTTAAGTACCGCGTTAAACCCTGATCAAATAAATGGTAGTTATAGTGTAAAGGCCTCCTCCCATGGTTAGCATGTTTGAATCTTTCAAAGTACAGCTCACAGATTTAAGTCCCCAAGCCGACCTCCAGTTGATTAGGGGGTCAAGTGAGGTGACTCCTGCAATCACAGCGTGGTTTTTACAGGTTTCCTCTTGGTTTTCCACTGTACTTAAGTAAAGCAAAGAGATACGTGGAAAATTTGTGACATATTAATTACACATCCTTGAGAAGAATGTTTTAACACCAACATAAAAAAGACATGATTAAAAAAAACTATTTAAACATAAGCAGATGTAATCCCAGTATTTTCTGTATTCTAAGGCATTGAATACTGAGCAGGACAGGGAACATTTCATCTTTTATCATTTTAGTTGTGTTATCGTTAAGTACCTTTGGCGTGGTATTAAACACGCATCATTTTTTGACGATGTGATGCCCACTTAAAGGGAATGGCTTATTTTGACAAATGATGTGTTTTTTCTCCCTTGTAACGAAATGACTGTTCACTTGGAAATGATCATGTAATATGCTGCCTTCTCACAAGGAAGCACTTATGTCATTTAGGAGAAAATAGACTGAAATATTTTTTCAGAACTTATCATTAATTATTTTCCTAACTGGTTACCAGTTATTTGTCAAGTTTAGTTTCCTTTCACTCAATTGTGCTGGCATGTCGTCAGATGAGTGAAACAAGCCCCCAGATTTCTCCATCTTATCCATGTTTAATCACGGGTGGTTGGAGGGAGCTTCATGTTGCCCTGGTACTCTCAGAGCTAAAGGGGAACAAGAAGCCAATCTGTTTTTGGTGTCTGTATTGCGTCCTGTATTTGTCCCGTCTTGTCTTTCTTTGTTGCCAGTGGTGTCGAGGGTGGTTTCCTGCGCCCATTGGGCTGGCACGTCGTCATATAAGTGAAATACCCTTGAGTACCACATTAAACCCAATCAAACAAACAAATCCATGTTCAATCCTTTTTTCTTGCAGGAACAATTATGATATCCAGTGAAGAAGGAGAAACAGAAGGTCCGTAAAACTAAATATTTAGTAACCGTTTATTGTTTAAAATTTGTCTTATTATAGTATTTATGAATTATAAAAGTGTTATTTATTGATATCTGTTATGTTTTATCGTGATATATAAGTAAAATAAAATGGCCACACAATAATGTGCTTGACCCCTTGCATTTGATCGACCTAACAATATCGTTAAGGCGTTTGCTGCTGATAGCCATCACTTATACTATTGGGGCCGGTTACTCGAAGCGCTATTAAATTTATGTTGTTGTAGATCTATCTCTAATCCTCTGTTAGCAATTTCATCAGGTGTTATTGGCTTAAAGTCTTTCGAGCAACTGACCCTGAATAACACTCTCATTGAAATTTTTCTTAACAAAATATATGGCTTATGGTTGGATACCTGTTCCCCAATCATTCTACTTTGATTTCATTTTAATTCTTCTGTCCCCAGGCAATGCTGAGAAACTTCTGACTGAGTTTGGAATATCAAACGGATCTCGTTTAAAAGTGGATGATTTTCTCCAGAGCTACAACATTGTCATCAATATAGCTCACGTGTAAGTCAGAAGTCAAATATTAAGATGTTATATTTTACTAATTTTAATGTTAGGTTAAACATTAGTGCAAACAAGAAACTGGGGTTTAACGTCATACTCAAGGGTATTTCACTTATATGACGACGTGCCAGCTCAATGGGTGTTGGAAACCACCCTCAACACTACTGACAACAAACAAAGACAAGACGGGACAAATACAGGACGACAACAGGACGCAATACAGACACCACAAAACAGATCAGCTTCCTGTTCCCCTTTAGCCCTGAGAGCACCAGGGCAACATGAAGCTCCCTCCAACCACCCAGCATTGCAAGTTTAAAGAAAAACAAACAATGTCTTTAAAATATGGGGCTGTCAGTTGTACATAAAGTCTTCTGTACCATTTTACCAATACCATCATTAAGTGAAACATAGTTGAGAAGAAAGAGGAAACAAAGTTTGCACTACCCTAAATCACCCCCAAATCCGTCCATAGGATTAATATTTTAGAAGCTATTTAAAAGACTTGGAAATTGTGTCTGACAGGCAGAAGATGAATTTTTCAGTTAGAAAGCATCAATATTTGTCAGAAAACATAAATTTGTTCAAATACATGTTGTAATATTGTCACAAGAACCAAAAAAGTTAGGATTTGTCATGGACGAAATTGGAGGTGATTTAGGGTAGTGTCAATTATTGTGGAATACACCGCCTTCATATAAGTGAAATACCCTTAAGCACCAATCAATCAATCCTTTGGGTTACAGGCCCAACACTCTACTGATAGAGCTACAGTGGGAATTAATATGTGTTTCAGTGAAGAAAGCAAAAACAAAGCATAATCATGTGAGGGTCATTAATATTAGTGTTTCTGTTTCAGTGAAAAATTAGCAGATGAAAAAGAGTTTGAGATTGCGGGGGATTTGTCCGAGTTGGCAGCCAAACAAGCCGAGAAGGAGCCTGAAAAAGAGGAAGAGAATTCCGCAGACAAAAATAAAACCGGTATGTTAGGGGGAGATTATTACTTGATTCACTGTGTAGCTTGATGGTGTGAATACAGCCCTCTGGTAAAAGACAGTATGTTCGGAGTCTAATTATGCTGTCTTTACTTTGCACTGGATGAAAGGCATGCGGCAGTGGCTTAGTGGTTTGCATGTGCGCTTTCTAATCCTACTCCAATATACCGTTCATGGGACCGAGTGCTTCACACGATGTGGCTCTGGCAATCGTGGAGGTGGTTTTTACAAGGTTTCCTCCTTGTTTTCCACCGTAATTAGGCAAGGATCAGTGTGAAGTGGACCATATGTCTTCATATAAGCGAAATACCCGTTAGTAGGATGTTAAACCCAAATCAAACAAACTAAAAATTTAACTCTAGCCAATTTTTTATTTTAGAATCTGACATTGTTATTGAGGAGGATGATGACATGATTATGATGGAGGATGAAGATGATGTTGCCATGGAAACTGAATCAAGGGGGACCAAACGAAAAGCATCAGATGAAGATATGCCATCGAAAATTAAGAAAAACAAGCCGTCACTAGAAGGGGGAGATTGTGTGGAGATAACTTCAGTCTAACAGAAAATTAATTTCACAATCTAACATTCAATAAAAAAATGTAGACAATAACAAGATAACAACCATGGATCAGGAAAGAAAAAAATAAAACCATATTAATATTGAAAACTGTCATTGATTTTGTACGGACTACCTCTATTTGTTTCTTTGTGCTGCAATCTAAAAATTTGTAAACAAAAAAAAAGTTATTTTCAAAATAGAATAGCTGCCAAGTCCCTTTAATATACTGAAAATAGCACTAGGAGCAGTTGGAGGAGGCACACCAGTGGTTCATAGATGTAGATGCCAAATATTGAGGGTTTTTTTTACTGAAAATGAGTCATTACTTATTTTCATTTTTTAAAGCGGCCATGGCTTAGTGGTAGTGTGTGCACTTACTAATCCTACTTCGATTTACCATTCACTGGGTTGAGTCCATCTATTGACCATGAGTGAGTCACACAATGTGGCTCGGGCAATCGCAGGGTGGTTTTTACGAGGTTTCCGCCCGGTTTTCCACTGTAATTTGGATGGGGATGCCTGAACAGGATATTTATCCCTTTCTCCGTAAAGGCTGAAATAGCATGGGGATGCCTGGATGGGATACTTCTCACTTTCTCCGTAAAGGCTGAAATAGGATGGGGATGCCTGGATGGGATACTTCTCACTTTCTCCGTAAAGGCTGAAATAGCATGGGGATGCCCAAACGTGATGCTTCTCACTTTCTCCGAAAAGGTTGAAATAGCATGGGGATGCCTGGATGGGATACTTTTCATTTTCTCCGTAAAGGTTGAAATAGCATGGGGAAGCCTGATGGGGATATACTTCTCATCAAAATGATGAAATAACAGTGGGATGAGTCCAATGACTGTAGGAAGACACCCAGCAAAATTCTTGATAAGCATTGCCACATATTCAGGGCAACCAACAAAGGCTGACAGACCACCACCTGGGAAAGGTGGCTAGGACGTGGAATCCAAATTAAGCGTACATGTTTCACCATAGCTCCAATGTGTTAGTATATATATGCCATACTTGGTTTCCTTGTAAACTATTAACGTCGACAATTACATTCCACACTGATGTGCTGTGAATGTTTCATTGTGAATAAATTTTCATGAGCGACCATAGTATGTTTTCTACATTTATTAAAATTAATGTTTAGTTTTGTAGAAAGGCGGAACAGTAGAATGTCAAATTTCCATCTCCACATAGATTTATCATTCTAAGACAAAAGTCCTTTTGGCCCGCGACTGCTACTCGGTTAGCGAGTGCGCTTACTAATCCTACTTCTACTTTGATGTACCGTTTACAGGATTGAGTCCATTTGTCCACCCTCAGGTATATGAGAGTCACATGATGTGGCTCCGGTACTCATGGAGGCGTTTTTTTTTACAAGGTTTCCGCTGTAATTAGGCAATGAACAATGTGACGTGGACAATCCGTCATCATATAAGTGAAATACCCTTGAGCATGACGCTAAACCCCAATAAAACAAACAAAACAAAAGTCATTTTATAATTAGCCAAAAAAAAATTTGTTCATTGTGATAGTGAACATTCTTCGAAATTTATAATGCATGTACAATGTTCACCTGGGTATTATTCCACAAAGTGATCTTAGTTTAAGTTGACCTTAATTTCAAGGACGACAATACCTTCAGTACTGGTCATCATGACATCATGATCGCTTTGTGGAACAGGCCCCTGATTTGACATTAAAATATCTGGTTGTGATACGTACACTTTAAAACTTTCGCAATATATTGCGGCAGTTGGAGGGAGCATACTCTTGCTCTGGGGCCAGTTGCTTGAAGCGCTATATATTTAAATCCTCCATTAGATGATGTCACACCATGTTACAGGCCTATCTCAAATGTGGGGTTAGTGACTAAAAGTCTTTCAACAAATGGCGCTATCAGAGCTCTGGGGGCAACACTAAGATTATCTGTGTTTTTCGTCTTTCTCTTGTGATTGTCCAGTCCTGGTTTGTTGTCCGGGGCCTTGAGGATTTCCACCATCTTTTTGGGCTATCAAACCATCATATCAGTGAAATAACCTTGAGTAATCACATATACGATTCACAAAATATCAGTTGGCACAAGAATGAACAAAACACACACCTTCATCTTGTTAGAAAATTTCATATATATATTGTTTTGTTTTTTCGTTCCATCTTAGTGACTGTTAGGGATTTTACAATGGGCTTAAATAACAGAACAATGCACACAAATGAGGCAGTAGATTACAATCCAATAGCAATTAAGGGACATATAATACAAACATGTTTGGCATTAAAATAATGAATACACTATAAACTTCATGGAGTATGACAATTTTGTGAAAAACTTTTATTGTTTTGTTTAATTGGGGTTTTACACCTCACTTAAGGTTATTCCACTAATATGAGGACTTGCCAGCCCAATAGGTGAAGGAAACCACTCGTGACTGGCAACAAAAAGGGACCAGACGATAAGTACAACAACACATCAGCTCCATGTTGCTCCAGGAGTAGGAGGGCAACAAGAAGCTCCTTCACATTCATTGAAACCTTGAACTAAAACCAGTGTCCTATGTACCCGACTTGATTAACGCTCCTCTGACTTAAAGATAAACTCCATGAGGAGCCACAGTAGCACAACCATGAATTGTGAAGTGTTTGCTCCTAGCCACAAATATAATTCAGAACAGATTCATTTATTTCTGGCAATTCGAAAATGGAGTTCAGACTACTTTTGATGCTAATTACGTTTGTTTGAAGGTCAGAATTTGTAATACAATGAACTGCAAGGTAAACGGGATGATACATTATCCAGTTTCTACACCCTAAGACTTTATGAATAACTTTTTTCAATTTTATTTCTGCGTTGACAGTTTAGTATGATAACGGATTGTCAAACATTTTGTAGTAGACCGAATTCAGATTTGGTCATAAGGTATAAAGGCTGGGTGGTAACATGTTGCCCAGGTGAGGCTTAACAGTCCTACAGCGGATTGTCATTTATACAACTGATCAAAAAAAAAAAGTACTTTAATGAAAAGCCAAATTACTGATATTCAACAATTGTCAGGTCTTATTTCTTACAGTTCTGAAGAAACACAGGAACAATGGACTTTAGACAGAGATTGAGACCAATTAAATTAGCATCTACCTGGGATACACTATGGAGGGATTGGAAGCGCTAGTGAAAATCTGTTTTTCTTTAGACAAATGCTGTCCATATTAAAATTAGTCAGGTGTTTCAATCTCCTGAATTTCCCAGTAACGTTGGAATGTTGTAAACCACCTGACAAAGGTGCAAAATATGTCGTAGCTGCACAATTCAGTTTTTAATGGTATACTTTCAGATGTGAGGTGAAAATTGATGGGATTGTTATGCCTGACTGGTTTCAATTTGGCCAGCATTTTCTCACCAAACAATAGCAAGAATGAGATTTTTTTTAATTAACTGGGTGAGAAACAGTTCTTCCAATTCCCCCATACTATGCGTATATTCCAGCAATTATAAAGAGAGTTACAATCACAAAACCAATACAAACATTTTTCTAACAAAACTGGAGCGCTTCAATTTGCACATTGCAGTCAAGTTACTCTTTTTAATGGGTTGTAGAATTAACAATGTAGGAATAAACTAGCCTTGTTTAGGAAATAGAATTATTGCACTGTAAGGTAAAAGACAAAAACTGAAGCACATTGAAATAGCTGAAAAATTGTAAAACATTGAAAAAGTTAGTGATAAGTTTCTAAAAAAAAAATCCAGTGTCCGAGGTTGATGTGTTGTTTTACTTGGTTTTAACGCTCAATCTCAAGTCATTTTAATTATACATTACAATAGCATGCTAGCACTATATGGTTGATAGAAAGCACCCTAGACAGGTAATGGCAAGATACAGGGTAACTGCAGAATGCAAAATATAATCCAAAAAAGCACATTAGAACAATTTGGCTTCATGTTGCCCCATAACCGAGAGAGCACCTGAGCACAGGTACATTCTACCAACCATTAGTAATAACGACAAAGCAGTGAATCACTAAAGTGGGTCAATTAACCAATAAAGAGAGCAGATCACAAGAACACATGGTGAGCAGAGTTCATAGACATAATGATGAAGTTTTCGTTTAAAGACATAAGATAGAAAAGCGATTTAGTTTCTGATGGGCAAAATGCATCACAGCAACAACTGTCCTACACTGTTACAACCCAGGGGCTTATCCAGAAATCAAAAGTTTGGCATCCAAAATGGTCATTTTGCTTCACTTTTCAAATAACTGGGTGTCCAATTTTGACAGTTTTCCTATCTCCTGCAGGTTAAAGTTTTTTTTAAAACAAGGTGTCCAAATGAGACAATTGTTCACTTCAAGGTGTCCATTTGGACGGGTGTCTGCCTAAGCCCTTGTTATAACCAGAGGTTTTAAGAGCGTACAACTGTGCACGTTTTGGCTGAAGGAATTTTAAATTGTTTCCCACTTGCTAGTCCTTTATTATTATTCTCGTCTAACTCAATGTTATTTCACTTTATATGCCAACTCTTGGTTGTAAACAGCAAAAAAAAACATTATCAGATCTTTAAATCATCCCAAAAGAATTCCATTTTCTATTTAAAGCAGTACTTCCCATAGCAATAACAAAAACTGACTATAACAAATGCAACAAAAATGAGAATGCAATGCCAACAAAAATCGTTTATTATATATAAATTATATAAAATCCATTACTCTCCAAAATATCCCCAATAAGTAAGATGTAACCTTGTTGGATACCAGTATTTAAAAACGGAAGTAGTCATATTTTCACTGTAGTGACCTCAATTTAGAATTAAGACAGAGCCAGCTTGAAGTTTTACAGGATCTGATACCTGTAATAATGTGAAACGAGTGAATGGGCAGAAAAAGAAATTTCACAATACTGCTGTTTTACACTACAGTTATTGTCTTTGATGAGCTCTATACCAAGCAACACACCTCGATAGTTATATTGTTCGAGAGCCCATCTGACAGCTGGGGACACAAACCCATGCATGGTACATCGCAGTAGGATAAGTAGGTAGACATGCTAGCCACTAAACCATGGACCTGTATAATTATGTATAACCAAAGAAAGAATATTTGAACGGTTTCATTATTGGACATTCATCAATTTCAAATAAACAATGAAACAGCAAGTTAAGTCCTACAAGTGCATATGATATCTTTGACTTTATCTTAGTTAAGGCAGTAAACGGACTTGCCTTCAGTGATTGGTCATGGTCATTATTATTTGACTGAATAGCCTTCGGCGATTGGCTAAGATCAATTTGTGATAGAAAGTATGTCCCATACGATTCAGTAGAAGTCTGTTGATTGCTTTAGCATTGTAATAGGACATTCTATATAAGAAGTAAATGAAGCCATGGCTCAAAAACTATAGGTGAAACAGATATTACAACAATCCAGGCATCTATCAAATGCAGGCCTGTGCTGTGATCTTTTATCGCATAACCTTACAGTCGATCCTCTTAAATTTTGTGAGATAACCTAACATTTGCATTTTCCCCTGGTTTGCTGATTTTTTAAATACATAAATGTGCCTTTGTGAAAAATAAAGCAAAATTGATTTTAAATACAGCCTTCATTGATAATGGGATGATAAAATTTGTCAAAATCAGTGGTAAAATGCAAATTTAGACTAAGACTGCAAACAATTTGGGAAACCTATAAATAGGTCCTCCTAAATTAAGTTTGCATGACCATGGGGAAACCCCGTTCTGTACGTTCTCCCCAACAGCATGGGCCTTCAACCTGTGGTCTTTGGCCAGTCATTTTATCACTTCTACCTTTATTCTTCATTTCTAAACTTTAATTCTTCTTCTTAATGGACATGTATTTTATTCTTTTTCAAACACGTAAAAAAATATTGACTTTCTTTCATATATGTGGAAATTGAATTCCAATTACATGTTTATGAAATTCATTTCAACATTTGTAAAATCAATTCCACAATTGTAAGAGAATTTTACATGTTAAGTGGTGTAACTTAACACTGCCCCAGGTGAGTTAAAATGTTGCAGGGCAATTCAATCTCAATTTTCAGTTGCCTGGAATAGCAAGGGATATTTTCAAGAGGGTATTGTCTAAACATACATGTATTTGAGCAAATGAATTCTGACCTGAGCAACCACTTTTTTAAATGGTCTTGCCATGGTGACAATCATAGCAGAAAATTTAGTTACACCACTGATGTGGAAAAAAAAATTCACATATGTAAAATAAGTTATTTGTTTCACAAATGTGGCGTTGTTTTCTTAAATAATGTTTTTTACAAATTAAGTGGAATTGATTTTTCAATTCATTCTATGTAAGATATACTTTCATTTGTATTTGTGACTTTTTTTTTCTCTGATGTAATATAAAAATGTGATTAGAACTTGACTGCGGATTTGTACTGATGTGGAATAATTACACACTTGTAAGCCAACAATTAGAAACTTCATACACGCAGCCTTGGCACCAACTGCTTTTAAATTTGTTTTCTTAATTTAATAATCCTTACATTTGAAATAAAACATATTTATTTCCAATTCGCTATGCTTTATTGAAATCAAAATATTAGTAAAACAGTTATGATTTTCAGTTTTCGCTAGTTGTGACTTGTCATGGCAAACTTTAGATAAAGGGAGGCAATTTTGATTGCAAACAAGACCAACTCTATTCTGAACATTTTCTAATTTTTAAAACTAATGGAGATTTCATACATTGAGACTTTACAGGAAATGAATTCCTTATAGATGTTTCTCTCAGGGTGCATTTATTTAAGAATTGTGAGGAATCTTTGGGAGCGGGCAGTTGAGGTTCTGGTCATGTGACATCTAATCAGATATTTCTTTTGATGTGTTTCAGCGTAAAAGTCGTGAGGAGTCTCAGGGAGCGGGCAGTGGAGTAGAGATTCTGGTCAATGAACCCTATACAAATGGACCAGGTGGAGACGGACAATATACATATAAAATATACCACATAGGAAGTCACTTACCAGGTGAGTTAACCGTTTTAACTTGTTACGACTTAATTATTTAGTCTATATATGCGTAAAACATGTAGTATTTGACGGATATGATCCAATTTTAAACAGTTGCCAATAAGCATATTGATCTGTAAGAAACAGCCAAAATATTCAAATCAATTCAGCACAAAAAATGATTTGAGTTTTATTTTAACATTTGACCTTCTGTTCACAGCTTGGTTTCGTGCAATTTTACCTAAATCTGCTCTACGTGTTGAGGAAGAGGCCTGGAATTCTTATCCATACACAAAGACACGTTACAAATGCCCATTTGTGGAAAAGTTCTCACTGGAGATAGAAACTCGATATTTAAATGACTCTGGCCAACAAGACAACTTATTTGATCTTTCATCCGCTGAACTTCGTCAACGGGCAGTAGGTGAGTGTCAAATTTGTATGTGGTAGAATGTGCCTGGTGTCTCTCAGAGTCTGTGGTTATGGGTTTGATCTCGGCAAACTGGTATTCTCTGTACTGGCTATCACCACCAGAAGGGCAGGCTTTCTGGGTGTTTCCTAGTTCTCTCTGGTCTTTCTCTGATAGATAAATAAATATATCTATAAAAAAATCTACCACAGCGTCACAAGGATGATAGTTAAAACCCATGAATGATCACATGTTCTAGATGAAATTCCAGAGACAAGCTTCTTAATGGATCTTAATCTCGAGTTGTTATGAGTGACTGACAGACATCTCAAGATCACCATGTACATGGTATAGAAAAGATGTGATACAATAATTGGCATTGGTAGGTTATGGATGATTAGATATAAACAGTGCTCAGCCATTTGGTTTTTGTACTGTAAGTTAAATGTGTTAAGAGCATTGTAAGAACGTTTTATGGGTTGTTTGAAATTTCTTCACCTTATATTGTTTATTTGTCACTTTCAGACGTAATAGACATTGTTAAGGACCCAGTCTCCAACGATTATAAAAAGGAGGAAGATCCTAAGTTGTATGTTTCCACAAAGACGGGGCGTGGTCCCCTCTTAGACAATTGGAGAGAGGAATATACCAAATCAAAGGACCCTAAAAAACAGATGATGACGGCTTATAAACTGTGTCGAGTTGAATTTAGATATTGGGGCATGCAAAGTAAAATTGAGAGATTTATTCACGATATTGGTGAGTTGCTATATTTCTCTTTCTTTCTACGACAGTCAGTGTCTATCTTTACAGCAGCCTGACGAGCTTTCCAAACTGAGTTTTACTATTATTGTCATGAACTATGCATCAGAATTGAGTGAATTTCACGAAAGTCTCCAGCTGAAATGGTTCATCGAGTACCAGTGAACGGTTACAAATTTGAAGGTATTCGAATAGTAAAATCCCTAACCGAATAACCAAATATTTGACACTACCCCTTAACTATGCCAGCCATGTGCAAAGTGCTTGGTAAATTACTATCATAGAAATCTGCCCCTGTGTTTTACTGGTGTCATTTTGAATATAAATGGTAAAATAAATGTTAAATGGGTTCCCTTTTAAACTGTAAAATGTTTTTTGTCTATCACGCTGTCTTTTTTTTCTGACAAATGAAGTCACATACATACATATGTACTGTCATGTGTTGAGCCATGCTGTCATGTGTTGAGCCATGCTGTCATGTGTTGAGCCATGCTGTCATGCCTCGCCCGCCATCACCAGGGCAGAAAAAAAGCCATTTAAAATCTTTTTTTTAAACAGATGATCATCTTTTTTTTTAATAGCAGAGTTGTCTGAATTATTATTCACAATCGAATTACGATAATTTGCTAGGAAATATGCTTTTGTTCAACCGTATACATGATGAGCATACAGCCGACTGAGTGAGACACAATGGTTGGGGGCAGTCAACGCAAGAATAAAACTGTGGCATCAGTCAGAGAGACCGTTCATAGAAACATTTACTGTTTATTCTATACAGTAAAAAATCTGAATGAATACATTTACTAGACACGGGAGCAAACTACGACTGTCAAAGCAGACCTATTGAAAACATAGAAATAAATAAGCCTCGTGAGTCCAGTATATACGTTGTAATCATGCCCCTCAAAAATAAATTATAATTACTATTTTTTTCAAAATAGCGTTCCTAATCTTCCGAGAATAAACGCAAAAACTGGGGCTACCTCTTATTTGAGAATGAAAAGTTACATGTGTTATGCAGAAATTGTATCTTTATTTAGCAAATAATACAACATAACAAAAAGTTCATCGGTATGAGACAATAAAATAGCACAAACATTAGGTCATTGAGATCAGCTGTGGAATTTAAAGACGATCCCCAGATGCTGCAGTCACGTGATTCTCAGTCGGAAATATGGCGGCTGTTTAAAGACAGATAACGAGACTGCCGACTTCGTTGGAATTGTATAGGCAAGAAAAGCAACATGAATTTATCATAATACTTACGTAAAATTATACGATAAAAGTACAGCCAGGACTTTTAAAACAGCAGATAATTTTTATTGAAAAAAAAACATTCTGTAATAGATATACACAAATGTCTCATCTGTTTGTACCGTATGTGTATGTGTACATGTTTGACCAAGTGTTGTATATACATAACGAGTATTCGAATATCCTATAACAGGTATGCAGTCATGAAAATCAGTACCCATTTCAGCACTATTTATCATACACTCAACCAGCTGGACATTATTCCAGTTATAAAAAGAACAGGGTTGGTGGTTTGAGAATAGCAACCCACATCCAGCCTACTGGCAGCTGACCCACGTTTTCTGTAAGGTTGTCTTGTCTCAGATAGCCTGAACATGTTTGTGTGTGTTACTGTTATCAATCTACCCTTTACTCTTCCAATGCGCCATGGAGCCATCATTCTGTGTGCACTGAGTAAAAGGGAACCCATAAAACATTCAATGTTGCTGAACAGACCATTTATGAGTTATTTGTCAAGTTTTATTTTCTGTTAGTGACACCTGTTAGATTTAAGTGTTTTGGAGCTTCCTCAAACCCCTTGTGTCCACATTAAAACATCTTGTCCTGTTAAGTGTTCTGTAACAATCACACTTGTTAATTGCTTACGTTCACCGACAGAAACATTCTTGAGTGAGATCCCAAGGGGCACCTCCCATCCTCACTCAGAGCTTCCATTAGGACGCACCAAAAGCTTTTAGATGTCCAGTCATTGAGTGGACAGAACCTTCCTAGGAGAGTTTTGAAAGCTTTTATTACAAACTTCAAGATTTGTGCCTGAAAGTAAAAATAGATTCATGTCCAAAACAGATTCATTAATACCCAGCTATAACATTCTACGTGAAAACTTGGTTATATACTGAAGCAATCCATTAACTTTATTGCTATTTGAAGCAAACTAGTGGCGCCACTGAACCCATATGTCTTGTACATGTACATGTACTTTGTTTATGCACCCTGTTCATGTCTTTTACCTTTATCATTGTTTGTACTTATACATTAAGTAACATGTTACCCCCCCCCCCCCCCCCCTTATTCCTGAAACAGTCCAATACATGTATTGAAGGAAACCTTGGGATGCTAAATGTACAATTAAATGCTCTAAAATGAAATTTTGGACATATCTACTGCAAAATTTTCAATCTACATTAGAAACTAAGAGTATGTTGTTTATATAAATGATTGATAGAGTATCTAAACATGTCTTTTTATAGAGTAATTCTTCAATTGATTGATTGGTGTTTAACCCCGTGCTTAAGAGAGAATTATCACCCAGATGCATCCTGGTTCATCCACATGTCTTTCTTATTCCAAAGAAAAATATTTGTGAACCAGAGAAAAAAATTATTAACCAGATATACATGTATATGGGTTTAGCTAGAGAAAAGTATTTGTTAACGACAGAAAAATGTATTAAGTAGAGATATATATTTGTTAACCCAGAGAATTTTTTTGTTAAGCAGAGATATATCTTTGTATACCAGAGATATATCTCTGTTAACCAGAGATATATCTTTGCTAACCAGAGATATATCTTTGTTAACCTGGAGATGTGTCTTTGTTAGCCTGGAGATGTGTCTTTGTTTACCAGAGATATATCTTTGTTAACCAGAGATATATCTTTGTTAACCAGAGATATATATTTGTTAGCCTGGAGATGTGTCTTTGTTAATTCAGAAATGCATCTTGTTAACCCAGAGATAACTTTTAGTTAATCCATGCAGAGATACAGTTTTGATAATTCACAGATGCATTTTGTTTTAATACCTGGAGAAACAGTTTTTGCTCATACAGTTAATAATCAAAGGAGCAGTTCTATTTGTTATTGTTAAATCACAGATATGTTTGATTTCAGGACTACGGAAAACAATGTTACGTGCTCACAAGCAGGCCTGGTCTTGGCAGGATGAATGGTATGGCCTTGACCTTAGTGATATACGTCAACTGGAACTGGAAACACAGCAAGCTCTCGCAGAGAAGATGGCTGTGGCCAATGATTCTGAAACTCCGACTGAAAACACCACAGATCCTTCAAATAGTCACACACCTAGTTCTTTCAGTACATTAGAGAGTACAGCCACCAAACCTCCACCGTTAACCTCCAGTGATTACGCTAACGGCATTTGTTCAAGCTCAAGTCAAGGGAAGATTTCACTGGAATCGGCACAATCGGGTCACATGACGGCAGGAAGACGACAGTCCTGGGGGTCAAAGAGATCTTTAGAAGGTACACAAGTTTGATTCTCATCACAAATGTTTATTTACATGTTTTTTCATTGTTTTGTGACCGAGTAGAATCTTCAACCCTTAAGATGCTCTAGGCTAGTCTTAGAATCTAATGCAGGTAATTTGAGTAAACTTAGGTGTCCTATTGCACTTTATGCTACCTGTAAGCAGGAACACAATGCCCATTTGTTGTTGAGCGTCTCACTTAATTCTGCAAATTAACATTTTCCACTGAGTTTTTTTGTCTTGAAGGCAGTCCCTGTACATAGTTTGCTGGCACACCATCATTTGAGGGAAATGATTTTGTGGGCTAAGAAATGTATAAACATTTGCAGGACATGACCAGTTTAAACTGGGATTGTCCTGGGAAGGGCTCGTAATCTAACATTGAGTTAAATGGGCAGGACTAAATTGGAAAAATGTCTGACAAAATGTTTTCAACATTTTAGAACCTGCCTTGAAAACATGTAAAATGTTAAACCCTTATCAAAATCACAGAGAAATCATCTCAATCTTTATTGTTGCCAAATAATTTTGATGTCAAATTTTCAAATCTCCACAGATTGCACAGATATGAACTGTATGCAGAAGTGACAAAAATGATATTATAATATCAATAAGAACCCCTTCTGTCGGCGTTGTGCATTTGAGAGAAATAACCTTTATACATGCATGGTGTTAAACCCCATTTTGAGTCTCTCAATGTTAACTCTAACAGAGCACGGTGCACCATTCATGTAAAGCTGTCGTTAACATGAAGTAGTCTTATGTACAACAACAACACAAGTCAAACTTTCAATGTGAATCTTGCAAGTATATGTTGTTTTTATCTTAGCATCCTCGTCAAACCATGGTTTAAGTATGAAGGCCCAGAGCATAGAACAGCTCCAGGAATCCAGTTCAGAAGAGGAATTCTTTGATGCTCAAGGTAATCTGATTCTATGTTAAATAAGATTTTTGAAGTTTCTCTGATACATGTACATGTAGAAGGCTAAAATAAAACCAGTCATATTGTGTAGTGAACTTGGGAGTTTCCAGTGGTTTCTGACCAATATGTCTGATACTTTTAATATAGAGGTTGCAGGAAATATAGACTAACATGTACATTGTTGTTAATTATAGTATTTATTTGTTACCCCAGGGTGTGGTTTTTACTAGGTTTCTTCTCAGTTTTCCACCTTAATTAGGCAAGGAACAGTGTGAAGAGGACCATCCATCATATAAGTGAAATATCATTGGATACGAAGATAAACCCCAATTAAAAAAACAAACAAAAAAAACTACAGGTTCCTTTTGAATTTTATGAATATTAGACAATTTTAGATTTTTCACTTTCCAAAAAACATCTTTATACTGGTAAACCTTCATCTATGAGAAACAAGATTTTAAAGATATTTTTTGTTTTCTCTTTTAAAACTCTTTACCTTTTTTTCTTATTTTACCACAAAGAAGCAGTAGAGGATGAAGAAAGTGAGATCTCTTTAAGATCCCCGCACTTGATGAGATCCACCTCTATGGAGATGATCTCTAGTGGTGATGAGTTCATAGATGCTTTACCTATCTCACCTCAATCCGCCCCACCACAACATTCAGGTAGGAATCCTATCACACCTCAATCCGCCCCACCACAACATTCAGGTAGGAATCCTATCACACCTCAATCCGCCCCACCACAACATTCAGGT